>JAFBJR010000179.1:1975479-2051261 GCA_016785285.1 Brachirus orientalis
GTTACTGATAATAATAATAATAATAATAATAATAATAATATCATCAAAACTGGATCTGGATCCTGCAGCCTGCAAGATGAGGACAGAGGGAGAGAGAGAATGGAAGGAAGCAGACATAGATGGGGAGGAAGAAAAAAAACAAGGTTAATGACACATAATTAAGTCACATTCATACCCTGGGTGTGAGAGAGTGAGTGTGAAAGAGTGAGTGTGAGTGCACCACAGGAAATCCCCCAGCAGTCTAGGTCTATAGCAGCATAACTAAGAGATGGTTCAGGTTTCCCTGAGTCACTATAACTATAAGCTTTATCAAAAAGGAAGGTTTTAAGTCTAACTTTAAATACAGAGACAGTGTCCGCCTCCCGAACTGACATTAGCAGTTGGTTCCACATGAGAGGAGCCTGGTAACTAAAGGCTCTGCCTCCCATTCTACTTTTATGGACTCTGGGAACTACAAGTAAACCTGCGTTTTGGGACCAAAGTGATCTGTTAGGCTGATAAGGTGAAATTAAATCTTTAAGATATGATGGGGCCTGATCATTAAGTGCTTTGTACGTGAGGAGGAGGATTTTAAATTGAATTGTAAACTGTACAGGGAGCCAGTGTAGAGAAGCTACACTAACTGGGGTATGTGTGGGGAAAAAATAGATATAATTATAGCTCTGTTAAAGCTGTATTCATTGGTCACATTAAACCAAGGATACTCAAGTCAGCTGAAAGAGATTGAAAAATGTATGATTTCCATATTTGTACTTAGAGTGTCCATCTGGTCTGACTTTTTATGAACAGGGACACCTTGCAGTGCATTATGGCTGACGTAGGTAACTGCCAACTATGTAACACAGATGAGCTTTTATTTCTGTTTTAAAAATATATGTTTTCCTCCTTGGAATTCAAAAAACCACTTACCATGTGGGAGTACAACATCTTTCCTTGATCACTGCAAGAACCCACTTTAAGATATATTCTGTCTGTCTGTGTTGTGTGCAGTGGACGTGCAATATTTGAATGACTTGTTTGATAATCAAGCAAATGCATTTTTTGCAGGGCAGTAGAGTTTTAACAAGACAAAAAATTACAGACATTAATTATGATGCAGAAAACGTAGTTCAGGCTGATAGCTGGCTACTTCCAGTGATTAAAAAACTCCGGCAGGCCTACAGTAAATCAAAGTATATCAAAAAGTATATTTAAAAAAATAGCTGAGTGTATCATTTGCTGACTTATTCCATGAGACCTTGGAAAAGGCTGCAGCAGCTGCCATTTTGATGATGATACTGAGGTACAATTTGCCAAGCCACAAAGTCCCTGACAAATACTAGATTCATCACCGGCAGAATTTAAAAGCTAATCACTTTTGTGGCTCCAATTTGGCAAAGTTTTACATCACTGTCAAAAATATGATAAAGCCACTTGCTCGACATGTAGAAGACAGAGAACATAAATTGACAAAGTGAAATTAAGAGACCAAAACTTTATTTGATTATTTTCCTTAATATTGATTTAAATACTGTGAAGTTGTGACAAAGTGTCAGTGTGTGAATCATGTTGCATTCTACACTGATTAACATTGAAATAGGGTAAAGTGGTGGTCTTTTTTTGTGTTAAAGCTTAATTCTATGCATTTATACCAATGTACCGTAACAACAATCAAAACAATGACATTTATTAGTTATATTAGTAGTTAGTAGTATATTATATATTAGTAGTTATATTGTGTCTGTGAATACTGGTCCATAATATTACTTTTAAAACAGAACTAATGCATTATGTATTCAACAATAATAATAGTTAAAAAAAAAACTATAATTCATTAATTGTTTGTATTTACATAGGACTTTTTTACTCTTGATGACCACTTAAAGCTGCTTTACACTAAAGTTTTGCCATCCAGCAGCATCAGTATTGTGATCCAGAGTTTAATCTCTAGTGACACATCTTCTTCTTACTAATAATGTAATTTAAACTGATATAGCTAGGACACAAAGACCTGTACAACTTTGCTTTGAAGATACTGCAAAGGTTGTGAGTCATCCAGGTCATTGTATCCCCGGAAGTGTAGATAAAGGCAACTGGACTTGTTTGAGTTTTCATCTTGGATGTGTCACCTCCATTCCAAGATGCTTCTTCATGTCTGAGTTCCCTGGAAGAATATCTTCAGTGAGACAGAGACATGTCCACTTGACCACAGCAGCCCCTCTGAATCATGCCTCTAGATTGATATCAGCATCAAAAATGGCTTTAGTTCATTAAACTTCCTGCAGATTCTTTTTTGTCATGTTTCATCTAAATGGCTGTAAATAAATGATGTTCCTGTCTGTCTCTGTCTCAGTGTCCTTCAAAGTGGCAGAATAAATGGGAGGGACCAGAGGAGCCGATGCAATACCTTAGAGCTGTGGTAACACGGGCTCTCGCCATACAGGTACATTTGGGCCCTGAACTTCACATTGGCCTGTTATTACCATCTCCATCTAATAAAGTGTTTTGTTTTGTTTTGTTTTTTTTTGCGCTTGGAGCAGACATTTGTTAACAGCCTCACAAATGTCCTTTGGATGAAGCCTAAGAGTTTTCTAATCAGCATTAGTATAATGATTGATGGATTCATTCAAATACATTGTGCATTTATATCTTACTCTTATAAATATAAAAGGATTTTTTTTACTATTAAATTATATGAAAAATGACCTTATACCCCATCTTAAACATCCACTGGAGTCCTGCATTTGCCAGAGACCTCGTTTGCAGTTCATCCGCCCTCTGCCAAAAGTGTTTTAGCTGACCAGAGTAAGTACTGCAACATTATGACTCTGACTGAAATTATTTCCCCAAAAGCGGTTCATAAATAAAAGCATGAGGTTCTGGGAACTACCAGCCACAGGTTAGTGCCAGGATATAAAGGTTGTGGCTGAAACTGCACGCTGCCTTCTTCCGAATACGTCTGACTGTTCTTCTACCTCTATGATCGCTGGCAGAATAGAATGTACGCATACACACACACGTTCAAAAATGATCTATTTCTATGTGAATTAAATGCAATTCATTGTGTGGAGGTGAGCCAAACTGCCTCTCTCTGACTGCTGGCTGGCCGGCCTGCCTGCCTACGCATCTGTCAGTTTTTCTTCCCGTCTGCCTGTTATCTCCTGTTTCCATTCATGTCTACCTGCACTCCATCTGTCCTCATAGCGTGTCTGTCTGGAGGCTGCTCTGTCCTTAACTGTCCGTTTCTACCCATCAGCACTGAGTGATATCTCTGTTAGCTGTGTCTCTGTGTGTGTATGTGTCCTGTAAGCTAATCAGTCTAATAAAGGCAGAGTCAGCTAGAGCTGCTGCTGTTGAATGTGGAGAAAACAGCACAGCAGCATTCACAGACATGCAGGACGACCTTGCAAACACCCAAATGCTCACACACATACAAATCTCTATCTTATTGCATATGTTTACCTCTCTTGTACAAGCTTGATTGTGTGTGCACATACTGTACACTACGCATCTGCCTGCAACTATGAACCTGTGTGTGGGAGTATGGGCTTGCTTTTATGCATATATTTCCTTGGTATAGTGCTTATCACAAGTTAGGTCTAAAGCTAGTGCAGACCAATGCTGTGCTTAAAACCAGGCTAAATTTAAAATAGACATTGGATCGGGTGATTTCTCACTCTGCCTTAATTTATCAGCAATTTTATTTAGCTGATTTCCAAATCCACCCGTTTCTATGACGGCATAGAGAAAACGAATAGAAATAAGAGAGAGTCCCAGAGATTTACACTTCGGTCTAAGGTAAACTTTCAACGTGGCCACTTTTGTCATGCTAATCAAGTGTAAAATGGGCAATGTTTTGCCATAGCAATGAAGAGAATCTATGACAACTGAGGTGGTTAAGTGAGATTTTATTTTCAGTCAAATCCTGAGCTGTGCAAGTTGTTTTTGCAGTGACTCAGAAGGAGCCCTTTCGCCCGATCACTGCACATGGGAACTTTCATATTCAGTCTTCATGTTTGTGTAGTTGTGTATTTGTGTTACGCATTCCCTTACTTGTGTGTGTACCTGGTATTCCTTATGTTGTGGGGACCTACATCTGTTTACACGGTCACATTATGGGGACTTGTCTTCCTTAAGGGCACAAAAATCAAGTCCCCATAACATTAATTTCTACATTTTAAGGTGAAGACGTGTTTTAAAGTTAGGCTGAGGTTAAGGTTAAGGTTAGGGTACTAGTAATTATGGTTAAGGTTAGAGTTAGTCTCTAGGAAATGAATGTAAGTCAATGCCATGTCCCCTGAAGTCATGGAAAAACCAGTGTGTGTGTGTGTGTGTGTTTTCCATTAGAAGTAATGGGAGCTCAAGTGTTATCAGCTTGCTGATGTGGTGATAAAAGGACGAAGGCACGTTAAATACCAGCTGCACATTTTATTGACTTGGTGTTGTGGTGCCTCTGTTTGTAAACCTCTTTCCTCATTTATTAATACGCATTGACACATCCATGTCCTCTATGTAAGTGTAAAGAGGCAATTACAATGCAAACATCAGCTACGTGATTTTTTGCAAACAAACTATTTTTAGTTGTTTAAGAGACGTGTTAAATGGCTGTTATCATCCATAATGTAGCATAACTGCCTTCTTCAGGATTCATTCTTTAAATACTTAATGAATTTTCTTCTCTCCGGTTCTTGGTTTCTTTTTTCTTCTTCCCACTCCCTCCACAAACTGCTCTTGGTGCGAGGGTGGATATTTCTAGCAAATAGGCAGCTCTATCTGTGACATATTTCACCACTTGTAAAGAAGACAATGTGGCTACACATCACTCGAAGTAGAACACTACATTTTTTGCCTAACTTGTTGGCAAAAAGTTATTTTTTTTCTCAAATTTTGTTATCTTTGTTTGTTTATCTGTGGTTTTGATCAGATTATTTGGTTCAGTAATTTGTGTCTGCCTGTGTGTGTGTTTTTGCGTGTGCATTTGTACGTCTTTGTATGCCTGTGTTAACAGAGTTGGGTGGAGCGAGCAGGCAGACAGGCTCTTCTGTCAGACACTCTAGATTTGTCTGAGCTCTTCCACCCTGACACCTTCCTCAACGCCTTGAGACAGGAAACTGCCAGGTACCAATGAATCGCGTGGCTTTATTTTGTGTGTGTTTGTAAGAGCAAACATGCTGAAGTTAATAGCATTCCTCCTCTTAATTTTAGGTCCATGGGTTGTTCTATGGATAGTTTGGTGTTTTTTTCAACATGGAGGAGCCCAATTCCACAAGCCAAACTACAAGTGAAGGTACAGTTACAAGAACACACACACATTAAACTCCAGATCATGTATGAAGGTGACTGATGCATATTACAAACATCCAACACTGCTGCACAATACTGGCCCTATAGACCAAGTGAGTCTTAATTAGAATAACATACAAAACACTGCCAGGATAAATCACAGATGCAGAAAATATGGCAGAGTATAGACTAAATACAAGAGTGTGAAAAAAAGGAAAAAGTAAATGTGCTGTCTATCCGTTAGAGACAGTCTCTGGATCTCAGTGTGTATTCCTTTGCCTTTTAGGTTTTCATTTAAGGGTGATATAAGTATATTGTCTGTAATTTTAATGCTTTAATTTCTTTACTGTCCTGCCAATAAAATGGACATGGCTTAATATACTCTCTAAATATACAAAGAGAGAGGCAAAGGGTGTGGGTGCTTGAAGAGAGGCTGCAGCTGCAGAGAGAGAGAGAGAGAGAGAGAGAGAGAAGGGGAACACTCACACATCTGACAGTGAAAGAGAAAGGGGATAATTGTTGTGAATCTCTCTAACAAACAAACACACACATATACACAGTGCAGCTTTGCAGCTTTTTCTGGATTTGTTCCTTGTGCACTCTTTTGCTTTTTTTTTTCTCTCTCTCAGATTATGGTGATTTCAATGTCTTGTGTTTGATGCTGAGGTTCCCTCTTGTCTGACCTACTGTGAAAACTCCCTGAGTCACTAGACTTAATTCACCAGCATACTTAATTCCTGTGTATTATGTGCATATCACGTTCATCTACTGACAGCCATGTGTATATTCCCCTTTGTTAACGTTCTGTCTTCTTGTGACTACGCTTTGTCATTGTTGTCTTTTTTTTCTTCTTTGGTTTGTCAGTTTTAATTATATATTTTTTGTGAACCCACTTTCTTTACCCTTGGCTTTTTTTTTTTTTTGTTTGTCTTAACCCCCTTGTCTCAGTCACTCACGCGCTTTTGTTTTTAGGTTGGAGGTCTCCAGTTGGAGGGATGCAGTTTTGATGGTGCCCATCTTTGTGAGAATCAACACAATTCTCCCAGTGTGTCAGCTGTTCCGCCCTGCTACATGGCCTGGGTTCCACAGGTATGTGTTTGTCAGAGGCCAAAATATAATCAGTTTATATTCTCATACAACACTTCAGTTTTTGTTACAGTAATGTCACAAAACAGTTGCCAAGTAGTTTTTTTTTTGTAAATTTAACAGACTATTTAATGGAACCTAGAAAGTGTTATAAGGTTGATTTTCAGATTTTATAACCCTAACCCTAACCCTTTATATTATTATGATACTAACCGTAATAAACTGCTCAGTTAGCCAGCTCTTGCAGAATGCTATCAATTTTTTTATCACTCCGCTACTTGTAAATGACTTGAATATGCAGTAATCATGACTACATTTATGAATTTGTCTTTTGCATTCGACCATAGAGCTCTGTTGCTGACTCAGCTGGATCGGAGGAGACTATCTGGCTGCCTCTGTACACCAGCTCAGAGAGGGTGAAGGTGGTCACGCACATCTGCTTGCCCTGTGGCACGAACCCTAACCAGTGGATACAGACAGGAGCTGCACTCTTTCTTAAACAACAATGAAGGGATGTCATAAGAACGTAAAGTTAGTGAGGGTCTGAGGGTGATGGTCTTTTGTAAACACAGTAAGATTTTCAGAAGTAACACATATGCAGGACCGATTATTTATGCTCCAAATATCATGTTCTCATACTAACCATCATCTGTATCTGAAAAAAAAAACATCATCATTTCCATGTTGTACAACAAAAGCTGCTTTTCAGTAATACATGAATGAAGCAGACTTTCATTTTTTTCCTCAGAGCAGACAGCAATGCACTGTGGTGGTGACATCTTACATGACATAGAAAATAAAAAAAAACATTATTTGGATATTGCTTGTCTGCAGAGCTTGTGAGGGAGGCACCATGACATTTGAATTTCATGTATTTTGCTGAAGATTTTAGCCTTGAATATTTATTCACTGTTTTTCTGAATGCAGACATATAATTTCGACCTTATTCGTGTAAAATAAAGATCAAATTAATGTCATTATTTTTGTGATTTTTTTTAGTATCAGGTATCACAGCAACCTCAACCAAAACAAAAACAAACAAACAAAGCAGCCGAACATGGCTGTTTGTCAGTGTTTGTACAGAATGTGAATGTACAGTGGTCCCTCACTATAACGCGGTTCACCTTTTGCGGCCTCGCTGTTTCGCGGATTTTTTTTTAGTGCATTTTTTTTTTCTTTTACAGCGTATGAACGCGCACTGTGTTCTGCGTCCTGATTGGCTAAGGGACAATCAAGCTCCTCCGTGCCGTGTCTCCCGTACAGTACAGAATGCGTTCAGCTCGACAAACTTACACAAAGGTTCGATTGCTAGCAGTGTGACTCTGAAGTGCTGTATGTTTTCTCTCCGACAAAAACCCCACAATGTCGACGAAGCGTTCTGCACCGACCAAGGCACCTGCGGTCACACCCGAAAGGCAGAGGAAGATGCTAACCACCGCAAGAGCAAAACCATCGCTGGCTATAATACTGTACTTATTTTTTTTTAATTTAAAATCTACGAAGGTTTGAATTTTGAGTGTTTAAATAAGAGAGAAATGTGAGAACATGTTAATGCCCGTCTGAGAATAGTGTATAAAGTGTGTGGTGAGGGGCTTTACAGCCTTAAAACAAATATAATAATTGTAAAAAAAACTAAAGTTGACTACTTCGCGGATATCGCCTATTGCGGGTTATTTTTAGAACGTAACCCCCGCGATAAACGAGTGACCACTGTAAACGCTCTGGTATCAAACCACTTGTTTAACAAAAAAAAGTGCCATATTAACCATTTTTCTTTGCAGTTTAACAACATACTGTACACAAACACGTGCCACGTGGCGACATAGTGGTTAGCACTGTTGCCTCATAACAGGAAGGTCTGAGCTTGTGACCTGGAGGGCCTTTATGTATGCAGTTTGCATGTGGGTTTTCTCTGGGTGCCCTTGTTTTCCTCCCACAGTCCAAAAACGTGCAGAGTTCAGTTGGACATTGTAAATGAACCGTACGTGTGATGTCAAAGTGTATGGCTGCTCGTCTCTGTATGTTGTTGGCCCTGTGGTGGACTGGTGTCCTGTCCAGTGTGTCAGCTGGGGTTGGTTCAAGCTCCCCATGACCCTCATGGTGAGGATAAAGCAGTAGACAGCGAATGAATGAATGAATGAATGAATGTACACAAATACAGAGCTGGTTTAGCTGCAGTCCTCTTCCCTTCTCTCCCTCTTTCTCTTTCTTCTACTTCTTTCTTCTTCTTCTGTACTTTATTTCCCCAAGTGTAGGAATTTTAACACAGCCTCTTTTATTATTACCTGGTTATGTTTAGGGCTAAGATTTAAATTGTGGTTGTTAAGATTAGGGTTAGGCATTAACTGGTTATGGTTAAGGTTAGGGATAGTACTTTGCAGTGATCCAAGAAGAATAGCTGTGCAAACCTGTTTCTGTGTTTGTAAGTGAATAAGAGAGAGCGACCCTCCACCACAGTAAACAATACTGATGAGAATCTGCTCGATCGGCATCTCACTAATTTCTGCTGAATTGTTCTGTATGGACTTGAAATGCTTCACTGTCTCTTCCCAAAGCAAAATGGTGGTTCCCTCTCTTGTTCCCAAACACACACACACACACACACACACGTTTGCGCTTCTATCAGAGTGAGGACATAATACATTCCCGAGCCCCTTACCCTAACCTTAACCATCACAACTACATGCCTAACCCTTACCATAATCCAAAGCCAAACTCTAAACCCTAAAACCAGGTCTTAACCCCAAAAAAGTATTTTTAAGGGGTGAAAAAAAAGTTAGGACCAACCAAAGAGTCCTCACTTTGTCAAAATGTCCTCACTCTGTAGGGTTTATATGATTTTTGGTCCTGACTCTGCAGCAAGTACAAGAACACACGGTCGCGCACTGGGGCTCACTGACATGCACTCAGTTAGTCCCTAACCTCTGTGTGATTGGTTCTGAGTTGTGGTTGAGTGGAGTCAGTGAAGCTGTGATTAATGGCCACAAGTTAAAGGAGGGTGTGTGTGTGTGTGTGTCTGTGTGTATGACTCCAACCAAGAGATTAAAATTTCATTGATAACTTAATGAAATTATTATTTTTTTTCTGAATATCTGCCTTCTTTATTTGTTGGTGATTATATTTGTGATTGTGTTCAATAATTTGTTCAAGTGCGTGTGTGTGTGTGGAGATGGAGAAGGGTTGAAATGAGGGAGGAGCGGGTTTTGTGTGCACTGCAGTGTGACAAAATGCAAGTGAAATGGAACAGCAGGTTTGAAAAAGAGAGAGGATTGGATTTCGACAAAACACAGCCCTCTGGGTCAGAGAGTGACAGGGAGACAGAGAGAGAGATTGCAGTGAGTGAGGAAAAAGAGAGAAAAGGGCGATAAAATCCTGTCTGAAAAAATTGTACAGAGACAGGATTATGAGGACAGCACAAGTGATAGAGGCCGGAGAGAGCGCAGGGGGTTAAAAGGAAAAGAGACGGAGGGAGAGTCTTTGGATAAGTAGTGAGTGAATTATGGAAAAAAAAGAGCAAAGGAGGACAGAATGAAAGAACATTTCTGCAGTCTTCAACTGGCTGCACATGCTCTGTCATTATTTTAAAGCTGCAGTAAGTGATGGGACAGTACTGTGATGAAACACATCAGTGCGAGTGTTAACACGGTTATAAAAATATAAAACAAAAAAATGGCATTTCATGTTGATTTAAAATGGCTCAATGCACTGTTCACTGGTAGAAGTCAGTCCGAACAGTTAAAGGCGAAGCTGAGTCACCTGCGTGAGACTCATTTAGACAGTAATACCATCTAATCAGAGGCGAGGCTACTCCAGGTCTGATCAAGTCTCATTCACAGGTGTTTTCTCTATCCCTTCCTAACCTCCTCCTTAGACTGTTTCAATTTGGTCACAGTGATTTGGTTTTGTTAGTTTTTGATTTTTCTGGCTATGTAAGCACCATCATTCTGTTTTCTCTCTCTCTCTCTCTCTCTCTCTCTCTCTCTCTCTCTCTCTCTCTCATGGCTCTGCAGCGGTTGCAGAAGGCAGAGTGGGACAATGACTAGATAGCAACACACTGCAGTGCACATTCATAATTGGCATTTTTTTTCCACAAGAAATCTATTGTGACAACGTGAGAGCTTCCAGTTCTGGAGCTGGATCAAACAGCTTCAAATGATTCGGCTCTCAACCAGCATCCTCCTCCACACGTCTGGATGGGAAAAGTCCTTCAATCCAAACAACCCAGTCTGTGGCAAAAACCTTGTTTATACAGGACACACTGGCATTTGTTAAATGTATTACGTAGACGTCAGAACCCAAGTCTAAACTTTAGCTGTTGTTTTTCTTTTCCTGTGTTATTTAAAAATTGTCCAAAAGCTTCTCAGAAACTACTCTCATACAATGTGGCAAGGTACCTAATGGCTCTGTTTATTTCTGTCTTTCCTTCCTTCCTTCCTTCCTTCCCCTTTCTCCTCTTTAAGTTTTGAAGGCTCCTCATCCTGCAGCCAGAGGTGGAACAACACAGATGGCATTGCCAAAGGCTTTTTTTCTGTTCACAGATTTTGATTTTATAACAAGTTACCATGCCAGGCTTGAAAGAATATTGTGATCATCTCTGCTCCTGTCACAAATCCACACAATATGAATCAGTTTTACAACACTGATTTTAAATGCTGCATTCGCCACACCCCTTCAAGAGACAAAAGGCTGATTTGCCTCCGTAAAATGTTAAAAAGAGTCATAGGCCTTCAAATAAAGTTGAGACTTGGCTCATTTTCCCCCTTTTTGAGAAAGAATTCTTCAATGCACCTATCAATCACAGTATTTGGGCTTTCCTATCTTATTTAAAACAGTATCTCCAAAAAAAACCCACTTTTTAAAGATGACAAACCTTTTTCGACCTGATTTACAATATGAATCATGACAAGAGCAAATTTGTGCTTGATATATTGTTTTATTGCCATTTCTATGTCACCTAATTTGAATATATAAAGCAGCCATTTCCAATAGATATGATTGATACAAGAATCCTTTTTACTCTGATAATCTTTCTATGCTTGTGAAATCTTTTTTAGATTTGTCCATTTAACAACATTAGTGTCTTTTTTTTTTTCGGTCTAACTCATGTGACCATGGCTGTTTAAACTTTACACTCTTATATTGTAAGAGTTTCTCATTATTTACTACTTCTCACAGGGGTTTTGTATTTAAAACGTTGATCACTGCTGCATGTGAGAGAACCACATATATGTCCGCTGAGTCTCAGCTCGTCATGTAACATCACTACAGAATTCACTTCACTCCTGGAGATATGAGGGGGAAAAAAACATCATATAAAATCAGTTCAGGGTGTTGTGTCAGGATTTAAAGGAGGCTATTTGTCTATTTTCAAGTGCTGGACTTTTGTCTCTGGGGAGACTCAGCATGTCTCACCTCTGCAGAGGGTCAACACCACCCATGCGATGCTTACAAGGAGGAGGAGGATGAAAATGTACTGAAACGACACAGAGGTGGGGGAGGTGTGGAGTGAGTTGACAGGAGGGAGTGAGTTGACAGGAGGGCCAAATGTTATGGAGGACAAATGGGATCAACTTGGATTCCTGCAGGTTTGATTTACACAAGGATTTAAACCGATAACCCGGATTTGCTCCTCGAGCATTAATAAGGCGATTTCTGTTTAAATGCACCCGTCTTGTTAAATACACCTCATGATGTAAGTACTTGTCTGTATCTGTCTTTCTTTCTTTCTTTGTTACTGTGGGCAAGGCCCATTAAAAATAGCCCAAAACAAACAATTACAGTGCCATTGATCTTCAGTGTTATTCAGAAACGTCCATCAATAGTCTGCTGCTTTATCCTCCACATGAGTGTCATGGAACTGCTGGTGCTTATACCAACTGATTTAGGGCAAAAGGCGAGTGTTGTTCATAAATAATTTCATTTTAGGGACATAATACTTTATTGAGTTGAAAACAAGCACTGTAATTTATTAACTTGATCTCGCTGTCCTGGTGTTTTATTAACAGTATATACTATTGGCTATATGTTTAATTCATTTCCTCACAGTAAATGCAACATCCCCTGTAGCTTTTGTCAGTTCTGCATTTGAGAACAATGGCTCTAATTTGTAGACACATACAAGTTCAGTAAGGCACTTTTTTTTTTAAATGTCAAACTCTCCATTATCCTGCTCAAGTGTTCAGGATATATTCTTTTAACATGTCACATGCCACACAACTGATTCCTCCGTGGTTAATATTATGGCACTGCACAACATCACTTACATGTTACTGTATCTGTATCAATGATGCCATCATAGTGTAAAAGGCAGATCTGTCATCCAGGAGGAAAATATAGTTTTAATGAGGTGATACAAAACTGCAAACATTCTAAAATTAATGGCAGGTCAAAATTATAATTTTTCCTTGCAAGAGGCAGAAGAAAACCAGTTTGGAAACAACTTGTGTTGTAACTGCTATTTGTGTTTGTGAATTTACATTTAAATAAATGTTTGTTTGTTTTTTAAATTGCAGTACTGTGTAAAAATGTCAAATCAGACGTTTGTTAAAGATAATATAAATCTTTTAATAACACACAATATTAAAGTGATGAAAATACACATGACAAAAGCAGAGTATTGGTTCAAATAGTCTTTTAACTGTATGTGCCCTGACATAATTTCTTTGATTATTTACACCTGTGATTCTCTTACTCTGACCTGTCAAATGGCTGCTGTGCAAATTAAGGAACTAACTGCAGGTGTGTCAGTCAGAGTTGCCAGGTTTGCTTATTATAAATGACTTTGGACTTTTCTATAAAGTTGCTTGTGGGTTGTGGATTTTTGGGGCTTGTTGCTAAAATGTAGTTTTGTATTTGGGCTTGTACCCAGCTCCATGAGTTGTCAAGCACATATAAGTCACTTTATATTGTCTTGCTTTATTGGTGAGAAAGAGGAGAAAGCTGAGTTTTGGTTCTATTTTATGACATTGGTTAGAAGTCCAGGAACTAAAAGAAAAAAAGAAGATGAACACATAAAAAGCAAAAATAAATTTGTGGATTCAGGATGATATTTATGTGTGTATGGTACAGTCTAAACAGTCAAAAAATTATGTATCACATCTATTGTAATGCTAAATAATTGTTAAAAGCTGATTCGTCTCTTCGGGTCATGGGGGAGGAGAAGTCACTTGGGTTTGTTTTAAAGGCCGGTAGCAAGATCTGGCAACACTGGTGTCTGTGTAGTAACCCGGAAATGGTTGGGTCATTAGCACAGCAGGTGGAAGTAACAGGTTGGTTTGGAAGTAATGTGGCTGTATGTGACTGCAACCTTTATATAGCGTTTTTCTTTTTAATACTGTGATAATAGTGCGTTATATACTGCAGGTAGTCAGCAAAACCTCATGCTAATGCTAATCGCAATTAGCGTGCTAGCTATTTTAGCTTAACTCTCTTAGCTTAACTCTCAATGTGCTCATTGAAGCTACAGAGCTTCAATGAGCTTTTGGTTCATTTCCCATGACCAAGGAGGAGGAGGAGGAGGAGGATATTCAGATTTACTGGACGGAGAAAGGAGCAGTTTGACTCTTCCTGGACCCTGTGAACTGTTGATGTCTCCCCTGCCTGTCTAGTGCCTATACAGCCTTGAGCTGAATTGATGATACCTGTTACAGCGTCTAACCTGAAACCCACCCGTGCACATCTTTGCTGCTGCAACATTCCATGGATTTGTAAGTAGCAACTAGCATCACATGCACATTTGTAAATGTCACACATTTGTTACAGGGTGTATGTGAGAGGTTAAGCCTCCTTAGTTAAAAACAATAAAGCCATAAATTGGGCAGGGAAATAATTCAATAACAATTTCATATGAGGCACGTTGGACACCTCATGAAGTGACAGGAGTGGTTATTTGAAAACTTAGTTTTGCCTTTGTACCATCTCAAACCATCTTGTCACCCTCCTCTGACCTCTGGCAACAAGTCTTTTTTTTTTCAGAATAAATGCTGCTCACTGGATATTTTCCTCTTTGTTGGACCTTTCTCTCGAAAACCTAGAGGAGGTGTTGTGTCAAAAGACCAGCTAGATTAGCAGATACTGTAATTCTGAGACCCAAACTACCATGCTGCATATACAGTAAATCCCCATTCTTTCTTATTCTGATACTTGGTTTGAACTTGAAGAGGCTGTTGTCATCATGTATACATGCCTAAAAGTTGCGGTGATTTGAGTTAAAAAAGCAAGTATTCCTAATAAAGTGGCTGGTGAGTGTATTTTGATATGCATGATTTGTATTGATTAATTTGATACTGACTGATTTGATTAAGATACTTGGTTGCTTTGTATTCAAAACATTTCTGAATGAATACAAAAACTGCCAATTGTTTTAATCTTATATGATGGAAGCCCCGGCTGAAAACCTAATGACCCAAATGACAGTATACCTTGTGTATTATATTTGCTTCATATATAAAGTGCAGTATGGGCATATAAATCTGCACAAAAAGAATATGATAAGTGATTGTGTTGGTGATGAAGGATAGACATTTAAAGTTTAATGAGGCTGTGGACTACAAATCTATAGACATCAGTAGGTAAAAACGCAGATTTTGTCATGGCTGCCAAGTTATTTCATGCCGCCTCTTTGTTTTATATAAGTGTGTGTTCAATAGCACAATATGTTCCCCTCGGTATACTGAACTGGAGAGAGAGACTATGTGTATGTGTGGAAGAGAGTGTGTTCTTTCCCTGGAGAGAGATGTTGCCTCCAGCAGAGTCAGAGGGGCTGACAGATGACCACAAGGTCACTCGTCTCTCTGATCTGCGATCCTCTCAGGAGACACTTACGTACTTCAGGGGAATTTCCTTCTTTCTTTGCATCTGCTCTTTCCCTCTGTTCTTTTTCCACTGTTCCTCTTTTTCCTCTGCTCAATACTTTTTTCTTTGTTCTCTCTGCTCATTTTTTCTGCCCCTTAATGCCCCCTCTCTCTTCCCCTTCTTTTACAACTCTCTTTTGGTCTCTGCTTCTCATCTGATCTTTTTTTTTTGCTACATCACATACTCTTATTTCCTGAATCCATGATCTATATGCAGATTAATGGGGTTATTTTCTTTATAACCTTCTAGTGTAATGTCTCATTTAAACCTTCTTGTATAGGTATAATAACAGGCACACTTTCCACGATAGCAGTAGACCCCGAAATATTTTATATTGCTATGACATTTTATAATGCTATGACATATGGGCTCACAAGTTTATTGGTACAACTAGATAAAACTTATACAAACACAATCTTATTTGATTTTGACTATAACGCTCAGTTGTTATTAAGTCTGTTTGAGAGAGGTTCTTTTTAATGGTCACCAGAAATTACAGTCTAAAATGGTGGTGTAAGTTCTGGTCATTTTTGAACTGTACTATACGTGAATGGATGGTAGACAGGTGTGCATACTTTATTGATTCCAAAAACTGGGAATTTTTTCTCCATACATTTAGTGTTATTTAGTATAGTGAGTGCTGTTCCTAATATTGTGTTAATGTGTGGATACTTTTTGACTTGGTCATCACCAACAAAACACACACAAAATTAGATGCGAAGAGTTTCTTGTGTGTATTTTGGGTCATGTTTCAATACATGTGTGTGTTCTTTGCATATGAGTATTTTTGAGTATTATGAGTACTTTGAGTATTTTTCATTTCTGTAATGATTTCTTTTTTCATTTACTGTATTTAAGAATCTTTATTGTCATTATACAACTGAAATTGCACAACAAAACTAGAGGTCAGATGGAGGGTTGATAAGAGCTGCTGCGACCGAGCACACTGCCACACAGTGGACCTAACCTGACCAAATGTACTAACATGTTTTCATGTATGAATGTTAGTGAATGTGAAATGAGCTCTTGCTTTTAGAAATTGTTGAGGACATTGTCATCTGCTCCTTTTGTTTGAGAGCTTTTTAAATTGGTCTGTCAAAGAGGACTGAGTATAAGCCTATATGTTTCATTCATAATAGTTGAATTTTAGGGTCCTATCATCCAGTTTGTCTTTTTTGAAAGATACAAAAACCCAAGGGATCAGTTAATCTGCACTCAGTTGCTCTTTTCTCTGTCTTCTCTGTCTTTCTTTGTCTAGAAATCCATTTGATGACACAGTCTTTCATCCCACATATTGAAGTTTAACCAAGATTCTTGCAGTGTTTTTGCCATGCTGGTTAGTGAACACACACCCTATCCAAAAGGTGTTTCTCAGATTGATTTTACATAAGGCCTTCAGTCAGAATCGGTCAAATTGCTGACAAAACCTGTTTAAATAGCAATGTGATTCCCAGGCTTCACTATAAGAAAATTCAGCATTTTATGAACACTCTATAAATGACATGATGCATTTTTTAACATTTTGCCAAACAAATGCCAAAGGCCATTGAAATGTTTTTTTATTTTGCTGAGGAGAAACATAATGTGTATTAAGTGTGTCATTATCATCTCATAATGTATCATCTTTTCTTTCTTTCTTTCTTTCATTATGCCCCTTATATTTAAATTATATTACCGACCACTAACGTGCTAAATAGTTTGCCTGTGTTGCCTCTAGACACAGACATTAATGTTCATGAGCTTCCTCTTGGACCACTTAAATGCCAAACGTACCTGATGTCACACCTTGTAACCACATGCTCTTCAGTCCAGCGTAAAGGTAGAAATGTAAACAAATTTTTCATGTCCAGTGGATTTTCTGTTAGTTCTGCTGCCTATTTGTTTCCTGTTTTATGGTTTTTTTCTTAATGATCTCGGAGCTGTGTTTTTTGTTTTTTCTGTGGAACTAAAAACAGAAACAACCAAGAATACCATTTTCTTTACTTGAGTATGCTGTATACTGTGAAATTATTCTATAAGCTATATATGGTCATTTCAGATGCCTTTTTTAAAGTATCATCAAACATATTTTCTAGTAATTTTGTTGGGTGTCTTGAAGAGAAAATAATACAAGGTTAAAAACTTTCTCTAAAGATAATTGCATCTAAACCTCAATGAATAAAAACTAAAAGTGATGGGACAGAAATATCCACTGCTGAAGTGATTTCAGTTTGGCCCCTATGATCCTCCTCGGTCTAATATTGAAGAATGTTCCAGATTAGAGAGGTGACAGCAGCTAACTGACCAGCTGCACTAACCCCTCCCCTCTGCCGTCACAGCCAATGAAGCACCATAGATTAATGACCCACTCAGATGCTCAGCCAATCACCAAACTCATCTCCAGCCCAGGATGCCCTTGAGCAAACACATGCACACATATTTAAGAGCAACAAACACACATTTGGTGCTCACAAACTCACAGCTACACAATCACCACTTAATTCAGCCTCCTCCTGTGGGCTGCGGGCCGCTCAGTGCGGTTGTTTATGGTTTCTCCGAACCTGCAAATCACCGTGGTTACAGCTGGGCAGATTTATGATTGTGGCTCTTTCTACTGGCCCTAGACTATACATGGATCAACCACACACTCGCACAATAACAGTCTCTTACACACATTCTATTCTGGCAATGATGCATATCCTCAGAGAGCATAAAGGCTCTTTATGTTAAGTCTGTGGCTGACTGTTGTATGCAGAGTGACCCATTCTGTGTGTTGAGTCTGTGTCCGAGCAGATGCAGGGTTTGCCCCCGCATTGTAAGATTGCACGTGTAGCACCCAAGCATCTTTGTGTAGCACCTAAACTAAATGAATGGAAAAGCTCTACTGGGAGTTCTCCTTCATTCAGAGATAAGAAATCATATTGGTCCTAATATAAGACATGTCTTTACCTCAATTGTTATTTTTATTTTTTTTTGCCTACAATAAAGTATATTAGGGCACTGCAGTTTTCCGTTTTGTGTGTTTGTTTGTTTTGAACTTTTGTAAAGATCAACATAGGCCATAGAAAGACCCATATGGTTCGACCTCTTGTCTGTAGAAAGTCCATCATTAATCAGCCTTTGATTAATCCACTTTAACCTGCAGGGAGTTTAAAAAGCCTGCTGCCAATTGTTCTGCCACATAATGTCTAAGTTAAGGTTATTGTCTTATTTTTTGCCTACAATAAAGTATATTGGGGCACTGCAGTGCAGACATGAATTACACATTATAAAGACAGACCAAAAGTTTTCCGTTTTGTTTATTTGTTTGTTTTGAAATTTTGTAAAGATCAACATAGGCCATAGAAAGACCCATATGGTTCGACCTCTTGTCTGTAGAAAGTCCATAGTTAATCAGCCTTTGATTAATCCACTTTAACCTGCAGGGAGTTTAAAAAGCCTGCTGCCAATTGTTCTGCCACATAATGTTTAAGTTAAGGTTAAGAAAGATAAGTTTTATTTTGCCTTTTCTGCAGTAGAAATCAGTTTTCAGTGTTTTTGTTAAAAATGGGAAGTTTGTGGGGGTCAGTGTTTGTGCTAGTGCATTTTTACAAGGAAAAACTGCATTTCAATTAGTTTTGTTGTTCTCATCTCTATCCATTTTTTTTTTTTTTTTTTTTTTTTTTTTTTGATGAGTCATCATGGCCTTGGCTGCACTTAATGCAGGAGAGCCACAGTTGGAGGCAGCACCAGTAACCCTCAAGCAATGAAGACCTGCTGGGTTCGACCACATATAGGCAGACACCAGCCATTGTCTCTCATAAATTCTTAAGATGAATAAAATCCAAACGTCTTCATTATCTTTTATGAACACCAGACAGTGGTTGGCTTTCCCTGGGGATAAAATCTGTCCTTGTGATGAGCTGTTTGGATTTCTAATATTTTGCTAGACAAACATTCTGACAGGACCAGAGAAATGCCAAACAAGTTAAATCCTCAAAACCTGTTTTAACATAAGCCTCCCTCACAATTCATTCAGTTTATTTACTGAAGGTATGATGATTCTGCACTTTCCTCATTTCTGAATAATAAGGGATTTGCTCTGGAATATACTTAATCTCTGTGTTGCAGTGTGTTTGATTTGTTGTATTATACATACTGACAGATTTATTTTAATCCCAGCTTCTGTCCTGAAACTACATTCAAAGCACTTAGAAACACGACTTAAAGATAGACAGTTTCCAAAAAATGTATGTAGAAGTTTGACAAGAATTAATTAAACAATGGAAGCAGTAGCAGTCAAATATCATTTGTACATGTTTTTCAGTGATGACGAGAGTCTCTCTCCACAGCCAAATTATTTTTGAATATTACATGTAAGGCATAAAAATCCTTAGTAAAAATAATTTCATATTTAATTTTTGCAAACCTGTGCTCGACTTCCCTGTTCCCATACTAAAGTACATTGTTGTGCATAGGACTGTCAGACACTGTGCCTTTCCCCAAAAAAAATCACCATAAACACAAGTAAAGCAGATCTGTGCATGAACACACAATTTGTATATCTCAAAGATTGTTATGCATGTTTAGTGTGCGTAGGTTTATGAGTATGAGCCAATTTGTTTGTGTGTGAGAGACTGCCTTGATGTCTTTCATCCATATCATCAGTGTTGCATCAGCAGAGCAGTGGAAGGTTATAGAGAATTGTCCCAGAGAAGCTCTTGCCAGTCATCTTTTTGGAGGAACACAAAATGGTTACTATGAACATGACATTCCTCAAAGTCTTTGCTTTATTATTGAACTATATTTAAAGCATTAAATGTATATTGTGAAAGATAACCTGGATGCAGTTCAGTAGTGTTATGTAGTCTTAATTTAATTTTCATGCATCATGCAAAACACATTACCCCGCTGACTAGCCTATTTGTTCATTTGTGTGTGTGTTTTTAATTTTGCAAATACCAGTAGCCTGAGCAGGATTAGCTCAGTGTTTCTATCACCTTCATGCCTCATTAGTAAAGATGAACTCAGCCAAGCTAGCAGACAGATGCAGTCTGACAAAACAGCTGAACAATTGGAGAGTGCAGAGGGCCGTGTATGGAGACAGGTGCTGAAAAAGATGTATAAGAAATCAAATGGAAAATAAAAAAAAGACCAAAAATAATAAATGCAGTAAAAATACATCTGCAGCAGGGTTTTTTTTTCTGTAAGGCCATGGTTTCTCAAACTGTGGTAGTACGTGAGCTTTCTCTGGTGGTACTTGGAGGAAAATCAAAATAGTCTCCTTATCTGTTGCTCCATCTTAATCAAATTTCACTAAACCTATGTCTAAAGTAAATGTGAGGAAGAGGAGATGATGAGAGGGGATACATCTCTCCATAGCTGACTTGGCTCAACCTATTTACACCACTGTATTTTAATAATGGTGTTACTTTGAGAGGTCATTTTTCTCAAATGCTACTTGGTAGGAAAGGTTTGAGAACCGCTTCTCTCATGGATGGAAAAATGGGGAGCATGTTCTGCTTTAGACAGAGAAAGGGGAGGAGATGAAGAGGTTTGCAAAAGAAGACTTGCATAGACTGAGGGGAAAAATAACTGCGAGGGTGTGTGAGGTTGATCTTTATCGTCATGATTGCACTCTATTTATTACAGACGAATACACAGTTAAGCCACACTATGCTAAAACAGACATGTCAGACTGCATTGCTCCAAAATACTTTTAACTTCAGACTTGTGCCTCCTTGCTTTCTCTGGTACAATACCAGAGGTGCCATATCTTGAAAAACACTAGTAGAAAAAAAGAGTTGCAAACATTGCTCATTTTAAAAGGAAACACAAAGGAGAAAGGGAGAAAAATTTTAAATGTTGAATTACCCTTACTTCAGTCACAGGGCCTTAGATGTGTTCGTGAGGTGGGGCAGAGAAAAAAAATTGATTCATTTTTGACCAGTGCAAGTTCACGACGACCTGTGTTCACAGATGTTACCTTGATTAAAATCCTGATCTCTTTGGGTAAATGTTCTTTAGTTTTAACAAATTCATGCTTTGGCTATATACACCAATCTCCTCCTGAGCATGTAGATAATTATAGGCTGCACTCTTTATATAGTGTAAGAGAATTTGGACACATAGTCACATTGTGTCCATGTGTAAAATATACCACTGCTTACATTGATGAAAAAATTTAATCAGGTTGACCACAATTTTAACTTTACTAAAATATGGAGAGGTGATGTATCTCTTGCTGACTGGACCAAGGGATTGTGCATTATTTATCACGCATGGCGTATTTACAGTTGGCATGTCTTAAAAATACTAATAAATTATTGTCGTGTACATTTCATCTAATGACTTTTTATCCTCTTTCCACTGGGGATCAACTCCTTTATACATATATAATATGGTGTTTAAGCTTTATGTAACAGAATTTACTTAAAGTGTACTGTATCTCACAGGCAACAAATAAGCAAATACAACAAATAAATGAAAATACTTTTATTTTTCCCCCTAAAGCTCATTGTACTGCAGTCATATGAAAAATGTGAATCCCTGAGTCAGGAATTTGCACAGACATGAATAATTGTTTGGAAGTTTCCACCAACATCATGAAAAACAGGTCAGACACTCACTGTAAATTATGTAGCTAAGGGGCATTCAGGGCAGCCAGTCTAAACCTTACTTAGTGCCATTACGTGTGTGTGTTCATTTAGGTGTGCCTGTCCTGCAGAGCACACACTATTATCCTCATGCAGTGTGTGTTTGTGTGTAAGTGTGTACCCCATGGTTGTTGCAAGCAATGAGTTATGGCAGTCAGACTGAGGTGTCAGAGAGCAGACTTCCTTTCATACTGTGGATAAACCTGTATGTGTCTGTCTGCACAAACTAGCACAGAACAGTGAGTCCCTCTGCTGTTCTTTGATCCACACACTTCGGGCAAATGCAATAAAATCTTTATATTAAAATTGATACTTTACTGTGAAGTGCGTCCTCTCAGAGTTTTGCAGCAAATTAACAGGTTCAATTTTCTCACTGACACTTGACTTTTGTCTTTCAAGAGAACCTTTCCAAAGATTTTTAGTTGTTAAATCCTACTTTGTTTCCATACAAACAGTCACCAATATCTGTTTACCAGATTAAGCTATCCTCATGTGTCTTTTACTTGTACATAGTACAAATGATGGATTTTGACCACAGCAGAATAAAGTTATGTATTTTGAAGTCTTTTCATGTGATGCATTATGTAAGTTCCCAGTGTGTTGCATCTTTACTCACTCAGTGAAAGCATCCAAAAGTGTAGTAAAAAAAAAAAAAGGGCAACTGGACTTATTTGAATTTCTTGAAGACGTTTCGCCTCTCATCCAAGAGGCTTCTTCAGTTCTGTTTGACTGGTGGAGAGTCTGGGACTTATAAACTCAGTCAGGTTCTTGGTCCATGGGGTGTGGTGACACCTTGTCCACACCCCATGGACCAAGAACCTGACTGAGTCAAACCAGTCAAACAGAACTGAAGAAGCCTCTTGGATGGCGAAACGTCTTCAAGAAATTCAACTAAGTCCAGTTGCCTTTTTTTTACTACACTTTTGGATACCATGACCTGGATGACTGAGAATCTTCAGTCAGTGAAAGCATGTCTTCACCTACACAGCCACTTTTTGACCAAAGCCTCCATTTGTTTGACCTTGAGGATTCCTCTCATTTTCTGTAATGATATTTGGGCACCTACTTACATGCACACCTTTTTGATTTATTTGCTGGAACTGAATATGAAAACTGTTAAATTTCACAATGGTAATGTTCTGTCTTGTCTGATGGGTTTGACATAGCCTTTATAATGCAAAAATAAAAAAACACATTCTGTTCTTTTATTCACTGCTGTACCTTTTTCATTATGTCTGTCACTGCTTATAACATGACAACCTTGTCAGCAAGAAAGAAACTACCTAATCAATTCAGTTGGTTATGAAGGTTTTATTCAAGCTTCGGTGCCAAGCGCCTGGTAAAATGTCAACAGTGTAAATTTGAATGCTGCAAACATTCCAGTACCTTAAGTTTTTTTTTTTTTTTTTTATAACTTGGCTTTGTACAATTTAAAATTTAAAAAAAAAAAAAATTAGGTTGCCATGGGTCCAGACTGTTTTTTCTGGGTTAAGACTTAGTTTTAGGATTTCATTAGGTGTTAGGTGTTTATGTACATTGTGTATGTAAAGTGGGGGTCATGGCCTAGGGGAATGCACAAATGCAAAAATATGGGTAAACAGCTATTGGACTGCATTTATTTAGTTTATTTGGTCTTAAATGTCACTTTGACTGCTTAGCATTACAAGTTGTATTCACACATACATCCATGCAGGGGTTCTACATGTAGCACCATTTATTTTGTACAACATTTCACTCATTGGCTGTACTGTGTGTGTGTGTGTCTGTGTGTGCGTGTATGTGTAAGGGAGAGAGAGAGAGAAATGCTCTAAGGTGAGCTCTGTAGCCTCCACTACCATGTGTTTCCTGTTTTTTCAACTGCTCTGGTCTGACCAACCCCAGTTCTCCCAGATGGATGGCGCACGCATAAAACGAATAATAATTTGTATTCAATCCACAAAAATACTTTTCCTGCTCTGAGCAGTCACTAGGTAAAATAAATATGTCACCATTCAATGTTTTTCAGAAGCTCTTATTTCCTTCTCCTGTTGTTGGATTCATGGTGTTCGTTTCCCTCCATCTTGAGAGGTGGACAGGTTTGGTTTGTCTTTGCTGTTTTGATGTGTGTTTTAATTTTCAAACTTTCTTTACCTTTTCTCTTAAGTGATGTGGGAAATTAATAAGATCAAATTTTACCTAGGAAATGGTGCTTGGGATAGGATGACGGCAAGTGATCAAGGGTAATATTCAGTCTTACTATAGAAAGATGGGGTCAGGCTATTGTGAGCATATTTGGGGATGGTGGGAGTGATATATGTGGGCCTATGAAAAGCTGTGGGTTTTACATACATGTTTTTTGCCTTTTGCATTTGTTTTGAGCTATCAGGGCCACCATCCTTACCATAAAAACTGCATGCAAACTCATTCTCAAATGGCCCATTCTATCATGATTATTAACACCACCCTACCGGAGACCATCTTATTTACATACATTACATCATTATCTGCTAGTGGTTCAGTGTTGGGCCACACGGTTGGTGTAGTGGTGTAGTTCTTGCAACAAGACCCGGGTTCATGGCCTGGTCTTTCTTGGCCTTTCTGCATGGAGTTGCGATGTTCTCCCTGTATGAGTTTTTCTCCGGGTTCTGCGAGTTCCTCCCACAGTCCAAAAACATGCAAATTTGGGGATTAGGCCAATTGCCTGTAGGTGTGAATGTGAGAGTTGATGTTGGTTCTCTCTGTGTGTGGCCCTGTGATGGACTGGCGACCTGTCCAAGATGTACCCCACCTTTTGCCCTTTGTCAGATGGCATTAGGCACCAGCCTCGACTCTCGTGTGGAGGATAAAGTGGTAGAAGATGAGTCAGTGGGTTCAGCATTGGCTTCAGCATCATGCTCCTGCTTGTTCACTGAATAGAGTTCTCTGCTCCACTCACTCACCCCTGCTACCTGTTGCAGGCAGGAGGGGAGGGGCTGCAGTGCAGCTACTATCAAAGACAGGCAGGAGGGGAAGGGTACTTAGCATGCATTTTCCTCATTGTACAATCATGATAAATTTAATTTTTGGAAGCCAAAATTACCATTGCAATTATAATATGATTAATTGTACATCCCCACTAGAGATGTACATTCTGTAAAATAACTGCATGCACATACAAGGTTGAATTTGTGAATGTGGTGACAATGTGAAAACCCATAGTTGGATCATGTGGTTGTAACTGTGAGATACAGCTTAAGACCCAGAGGGATTTTACACATTGGTCATGCTGTGTAGTTTAACTGTCTTTTTAGCTATGCTGGAAACTCCATGTTTATTCAAATACTTGCAAAGTTTTTCAGTTTTCTTTCTTTAATGTAACATCTATGTATTAGCTATCCAGGCGTCATGGATACCAGCCATTTCACTTTTTTACACCTCCAGATGTATATAAGTGAAATGAACCTCCCTTTTCTTTTTCTCTGCCTGTCTAGTAATGTAAAGCTTCCATTGTGGCTTTAGCATTTGTGTTGTCTTTTGCATTTTTATTAAGCTATCAGGGCCGCTGTAGTTTGGAAAACAAAAGATAACTTTTTGTCATTAAATATTAAAGTACTGTGTTGTGCCTCAAGCTCTCTCTGATTGGGGCCCAGGAATAGGGCAAAGCTAAGGTACAAACTGTAGAAAGATGCTGTGAAGGTCTGATGTTCAGCTGCAGAATACACTTGTTCGACTGTATATCTTATAGTCTCTAAATCTGAATGTTTAGGGATATAGAACATGCCAGGGTTTGGACTGCCAACCTTCTGTTTGGAAATATCCTTCTCTACTGCTCTTGAAACATCTGCACCAGGCAGTTCACTTAATTGAATAGTTGGTAGGAATAAAGTGCACCATGAAGCTTGTGTGCTCTTTTGTGTCCAATACCACCGCCACCACCACCGACACACTCGTACGCATGGTAGTCAGTCACTTCCATTGAATCAAAGTGAGTCTAATTCTTCAAGGTACTGTATTGTCTCCTGTTTCTTCCTTCCATTACCTGCACCTTCTTTTTTTCCCCCTCTCTGGTCACTGTACCCCTCTTTCTCTTCCTATAAAGCATTGCTGCAAATGCAGTTTCCCAAACCTGACTTTTCAGGAAGTTTTGCTTGTCTCCATCCTTTTAGAAGATGCATGTGAAACTTTCAAAACCCTCAGATGGAGATTCATATCCTATACCCATACAGCAATTGCAAAGTTCACTAAAACATCCCAAAAACCTGTATGATACATCCCAACACACACCGTAATCTGTCTCTGTAATATTTAGAATCTCAGTGTGGGGGAGATTGCAGTTTCATACCATTACACAAGGAGACCCCCCCACACACACACACATCTTCACTCACACTTAAAGCTAATCATTTATTTAATGTAATATTTTGGATGGGGAAATGAGAAAGTAATTTAATTGGACTATTTTAAACAAGTACAACAGTTTTTTTTCTTATGTCTGCAGATTCCTCACATACAGTCTTTCTCCATTATTCAAAAGAAATATCTAATATTCATACCTAAATGAAAGCTGTTCTATAATGTAGTGTGAAAAAGGAGAAAGATGGCAGCAAGGGACAAGTAAGAAATGGGGGGGACTGGAGGTCAGGAGGGGCAGAGAAATGGTTGGGGGGGGTGAACTGTGGGTGGGTGTCTACTTGGGTCTCTAAAAGAATTCTGACAGAAGTGAGCTTCAATAGATGAAATCAAAGCTTTGCATACATATATTTAAACTAACACCTCTCATACTTAGGAGAGGATTTCAGGTGTTTTTGGTACCACAGCAAATATGTAATTGTGTAAAAATTACAATGTGAATGGTGAAACAGGGCCCTACAAGGAAATGCCATTGTTTTTCTCCTTGTTTGGCCAGAAACACAAATTGCGAAGGCGGTTTTAAGAAATGAAGAGGAGACAAATGGACAGTCTTCCTCCCATTAATATCTGCTGCATGTCAGTTAAGAGTGTAGTGTAGGGCAGTGCTATCTCGCTACATTGTGTCTCAGTTATGCATCATATTCTCACCATTCTTACACGCCTCAATGACTTCATCTGCTCTCCTCCTCCTACTCGTCATCTGTCTGTTTGTCACTTTTTCCACGTCTGTGTGTCTCTATAAAACCCTCTTTTCTTTCTTAAGGCATTTACTTCTCTCTTCTGACCCCCTCATTCTTCTCCAGCACACTCGTTTTCCAGTAGGGTTGTAGCAGTATGAGATTTTCCCATTATAACTGTCTCAGCATATAGTATCTTAGAAAAAAAGAATGCTTTCATGGTATATTATCTTCTTTGTCTGTGGAGCTTTACGTGCTTTCTGATATATGTGGACATTTAAATATCGGAGAGTATTGGAAATAATTTGGCAATGCATTTCATATGTTCGCATTATTATTATTTACATTATTTTTTTTAATAATAATGTAAATAATTCTTGCAAATTAGATATCCTACAGGATTGTATTTAAAACAAATAACCCCTTCCTCACTCAAGAAACTAATGTGCAGATGATCTTCCAGAGCAAAATATCCTCTGCTGAAAACCACTGACTAAAAAAGAAGATATGAAAATGGTTATATAAACAGTGAGTGCTGCAAGGTATTTTGCAATTGAGGACCCATTCTGTCATGGACTTTACTAATTAATGTTGTTAAGATTGAAAACTGAAAGTCTCCTTAATTCAGCTTCCAAGTGTGCAAACAGTGGAAAGGGAAAAAAGACAATGACAGAGGTTTGAATAAGTGTTTCCCTCCATCTTTCAGGGTTTCATTTGGTGGTTTTACAAGTTAGAGTTGGTGATTATTTGTCCTGATAAGACAGAGAAAGAGGGAAACACAAGTGAGGACAAAGTCAATTAGAAGAAAGATAATGAAAATGACAAATGCATGTGAAACAGATGGATCAAAAGGAAAGTAGGGTCCAAGCACAAAGAGACCCAATGGAGATAGTGAGGTGAGGAAATATGTCTGTTTGAGATTACTAAGAAAAACCCAAACTACCTAAACTATGTATGGATTAAAAGAACAATTGCCAAGAAAAGAAGGTTGTTAAACAAGTTCCTTATTTTAGCTGAATTACCTGACAAATGCATTTCATGACTCATTTTGACTCACTGAAAGCAGGCTCTGGGTAGAAGCCTGTCATTGAGTGCCTATTTCAGAAGACATTCTTCTGCTTGGGAAACAACTGCCTCTAAACTAATATCATGCTCAATGGCAAGATTCAGACTATGCAGGCATGCATACATCCTTTATTGTTTGTTGTGTTCTCTTTTTGGCATTTGGTTGTTTTGCCATTGCTTCCCTTCCCATATGCATATTTTCCCCCACCACTAGTTCCCTCATGTCACTATCTTTGAGAGACAGTTGTCCACTGCCTTGTTGCATTAGCAGTGCCTTGAGATGAAGATTGTTGTTTTAATAAAAAATATTAATAAAAAATAAGCCATTTTTCCTCTATGGCAGAATGAGAATGGTGCATTGAAACCAGTCTCCATTACCAACACATGGGAGACTATCTATAGTGGCTGATGTTTGTAGACTCTCTCAATTGTATGGTAATATGTATTTAACACATAGGATGAAGCAGTGGAAGGTGGCCATCCTCTAAACAATTCCCATGCTAATCTTCATCTCTAGTCTCATTTTCATTTAATACAGAAGGTTGGCCCTTCCTCACATGGTTGAATATACAATATTTGCTGGAGACAGTGTGAGTGGCAAACCTCTGTATGATGTGGTATGTTGTATATGTATATAAATATAATCGGGGCCAAGCCTAGGCCATTCACAGTGATTGGGCCTATTAGACTCAAGAAAACATGTTTTGTGATTTTGTGCCAATATATAAACCTTATTGGTTTCATTTTTTACATGACTGATTTCACCCTTTAGTTGCAATAACACGAAATTACGTATTTTCCTTGTAGTCTCTCTCTCTCTCTACATAAATAGATATACATTTTCTTTGTGGAGGCTTATTATTATTGTTATCTTGTATTTTTCATCCTGCTCTTTTCTGTTTGTCTTGATGTTTCTGGAATGTTGATCACCTGCATGAACTTCCCTTTAAAATAACAGAATAGTTGTGTATTGATGAAAATGACCACGGTATAATGATTACAGAACAGAGTGTTTCCACAACAACCAATGGACATGACATATGCTTCAAAGAAATAATATGATAACATGGACTTCAGCCAGCCAAGACACCAAGAATGAAAGAAAAGACAGGATAAATTAGTGCTGTATTGTTATCTGAGTATGAAATGACTTATATTAGTATGATATTCTTACATATGACAGTCACAGCATGAGATATCCACTGGATAACACTTTCTTTTACCGTAAACAGGCCATTGGTTAGGGTTGCAGTTCAAATATCTTAGAAAAGCAGATTTTGGTGTGGAAAAAAGCAAAACAAACTAATAATTAAAAGACAATAAATTATTGATGTAAAGCATACAGTGTTATTATGAGTATTTCCTCAATACAGCAAAGGAAACAAGTTTTTTTTTTTTTAGATAAGATTAAGGACTATATTTTATTGTAAGTTTGATAAACTGAAATATTTCAGTGGTTTTAGGTGTTCTGAGTTGGTTAAAGGAAACAAAAAACAAACATATTTACATCTCTGACTTTGAAACACATTTGGTTGTATTAAGTACTGCATGAAGAATTCAAGTATATATATATATATATAATGAATACATTTAAGTAAATCTAATACAGCTGTTGGTGTATTAACTATAAAATTTACAGCAGCATGCTTCCTAATTAAACTCTTGACACACATGTATGACTGAAACACAGATCACTGTGTTTTTGCTCTAACTGAGGCAATAAGCATCAACTTATTATATTTGTGTCTGTCTTTTTGGCAAAAGTAGTGTGTCACATCCTGTCTTTTCCCTGTGAGTCCAGCCTGTTCACAAGTGTGTGATGCTGGGACATACAGGCAGTGAAGATGAAGAGATAACAGTCTTTTATTTCTCACAGTTGGGTCATGTGAATGAAAATGTTCCCAAAGTGCACTTATTTGCTATGTTGCTTTGATACTTTGGCTACCTACACACAGACAAAACAGTCACACTTTTGTGTGCACAGTCACACGCCGCCCACTCACATGCTTCTATCTGCTGCCAGCTCTTACAGACTGTTGATCACCCTCTACCCTTTAAAACAAAAGGACCTCTTCCTGATCTCTTAAACTACTCCTCCCTCCCTCACTATATTTGTATTTTCAGCATTGACCAGGAGCGTTATTGTAATTCCTACATATTCCCCACTGTGCTGCCGCACACATGCAGAATAAAGAGTCAGATTGTGACACATGGATCATGTTCATGAAAAAGAAATTAGCCTGCTTGCTGAAAAAAAGCAGCACACGGCTGAAGGGGCAGCTGTCTTTTCTGCATTAAATCTTGTGAGGGGTTCTTCTCTCAGCTCTCATCCAGAAGTGTTCGTAATGTAGAAATAGGCAGCCTAATTGTCTCTTTTCTGCCAGCCATTTTTTCAAAAAACACAACTTCCTCTCTCTTCCTGAGTGTCTTTCCTCTGTTATGTCTTTGAGGTCTCAAGTTCGTGGTTTTATCCATGTTAGCAGAATTCCGGAATGCAAGGAATGTTCCGAGAAATGGGCAGAGGTCTGCAGTCTGATATGTCATATCCTTTGGTCTCTGTAGAGCATGAGTGATGAACGGAAAGAGACTGTGGGTGTCACCCCGTCACTGAGGAGGAAAGAGGAATGGGAAGGGTAGGGATTGAGGTACAAATAAGGGACACGTGAAAATGTTTAAAAAGGAATGTGTGCAAACAAACAGTCCTTCACTGGAAAATAGAGCAGCAAAGAATTGAATATAAAATTACAATAGTAATACAGTTATAGTAGTTTTTGGCCATAAAAAATGAATTAAAGCCCAGAGGCAGTCTGTGTGAGTATATTTCTGCATGTGTAGTTCAGATCTGGAACCATCCTTCTGTCTCAAACTCGATCATCTCAGCATGTTACTGACAGGGGACGTTTCTAGAAACAGGTATTTTTAAAAGACACAAATACGGATGTGAGATGAGAATTAAATACTCTTAAAAGCAGTGTAATACAATCTAATTACATTAGTAATCTAATATTGTCTATTTTTTAAAGCAAATGTCATAATTTACTATTTTGGAGGAAAATTTTATTTTAATTAAAAGTAAATTCTTCTGGCAAAGGAAGAAGATTGACTGACTGTTACATTCAGATGTGATGGTACACATGTTTAATTTGGTTTTCAAGTTGCAGAAATGTTGAATAACAAAAACATGGAAAACATATGCATTTGTGAGGGATGTCTGTTAGAAGAGTGGGCAGTTTGATGAGCTGTGATGGCCTGTCATACTGGTTTTCTTATTTACTGCAAGTGTCTTCGTTATTAAATGAATAAAAGGAAAAAAAAAAAAAGCTAAAAGAAGAACTCGTCCAACAGTTCCAGTTGCATATGCCACTCTTGAGTGTGTCAGCGAGGGGGCTGGGATGGACATGAACACTCGCATGTTTCATGGTGCGTTAGGAAGATCTCATCTATGACCCAACGCACCCGTGGCCTCCGATGGTGCTGCTGCATATTGACCTCTGGGGCATACTTCAGCACCTAGAGGAATCCGAGTAAGACAAGAGGGACAAAATTTAGACTGTATAGTATAGCAAAGGTTTCAAAACTCTTCCCCTAATAAAAACAACCACAGTGCCTATATTGGAGTTATAGGTAATTAAAGTAACTAGGATCAGGGCCATTCTCAGCAAAGATAACAATAGAAGTAAACCAGTTGATGTGAGGAAAAATATTATACATTAGGTGATTCAAGTGACAACCATTTACTGAGAAGAAATACTATTTTAATATGTCCTTTACAAGTTTGGTCACTGTGACTGAAGGAAGCAGTTACAGGTCTAAACACACAATACAGGCAGTTCTAGGCATGTGCAGTATATACAGACACAGACCCACCATTTTCATGCCCTTATACACAAACACACACCCACACTTTGCGCACAATTATAATCCAAACCCCACTTTTGTTTAAATCCCCATTGTATGTTTTAACGGTTAAAGAGAGAGAATCTCATGGACAGTGTTTCAGTAATGAAGCTACACAAGAACAAAGGCACAGAGAGATGGAGGGAAAAGAGGGAAGAATGAATGACAGGCTTAAGAGCATGTGCTCATGTGCTTTGCAAAAGGATAAATTGAAAAGGAGAATTGGAAAGAATGATACAATGATGGAAGCCGAGAGAGAGAGAGAGAGACAAAAAGCCTACAGTGCGTTTAGAAATTATTATGAAGAAACAGACGAGGTCAAAGCAGACAGACATGGACAACAGTAGGAGGAAAAAATGTGAAGCTGCTACATTGTTGATGCATCTGCTGCACTCACTCACTCACTCACTCACTCACAAGTAGGAAACTGAAGTGCGCGGGTAGGTTTGCATGTTAGTCTCATGTTTGAATTAGCATAAGACATTATATTGAATGAGTCAATTTAAGTTGTAAAGAGGATTCTCCTTGTTTAAAGTCAATTTACAGTATGATTATGTGACATACCAAAAAGTGTAGCTCAGTTGTATAGGTGATGCTTTAGCCACCACCAGTCAGTGTCTTCACTGTGTGCAACTTTTTTATTTATTTGTTGTATTTTTTTTTTTTTTTTTTAAACCTACCTCGTGAAGTTTTGGCACAGTCTTCAAGGCCTGACAGGTGCAGCCGTTGTTCCAGTTATTAGTTCCACAGCCACAGTTTCCTCCACAGCGTTTGACCAACAGACATCGAGGGAAGAAGACTGCGTTGGTGGTCCTCAGCTCCTCACGCAGGTTGACCGAGTAGTTGCGTGGGGTACAGCTGTACCGCTTGACATCATCATAAAGTCTGTTCAGATCCACTGGGTGGTGCAAGAGAAACAGGGAGAATACAAATTTGTTTGATTTTCTTTTTTCCCAAATCATTATTTATACTCCATGAGTGACGGAAAGAGAGGATGACAGTGAGGAAATGAGGCAGGGGTCATTAATTCATTAACAGATGATGAAGATTAAATACAGGGAACAAGGTCTTTCTTCATTGCTACAGAGGAACATGACAATTGTTAATGGAGGCCTTCCATCGCTGGTTTAGCTTAAAATAGTTTAAAGAAGAGTAGAGAATGGTAACCTTATCCAAGCATATATTTATGCTTTTAACTCATCAAGTTTAGCATGTTCCCAAAGGTAATAACTCTGACATAATTTTAAACTGACTTTTTGTATTTTCACTCCAGTTTGATTTATTTATAACAATAATGCAGAAAGGTGTAATAGGTCATGGTCACTTTTCTTAGATGGCCTTAAACTTCACTGAAGACATTGCTTTGCACCCTCTGGACTACACACTGATACCTCACTACCTGCAGAAAGCTCTGAAGGGTGGATGAACAGGTATTTAGCAAAGGCCACATGGCAAAAACAAAAAGAAAATTTCTGATGTGTTCACCCTCATTGTAGATTGCAGCTGTTATTTGACCAGAAGAAAACAGGATAAGAAAGCACTTAACTGATCAAACAGTCATGAGTCTACTTTCTAAACCACATATAGTAAACATTTAGGGGCTATGAGAGACTGAATGATTGCAGTGCGATTTTTACTAACAGCTCTAAAAGCAAGAGCCAGATCCCAGAAAAAGATTAGAACAATATAGCAAGTGGTGTAGTGATCATTCACCATGAGTTACAGATTACACTGCCGATTAAAGATTTGGAAAATGATGGCCACTGCAACAGTCAACGCTATGTTTAATGTTTTTGTCAACTCTGTCACAGAGATGATAAAATAGAAAAATCCTGTTTTGAAATATGTCAAATTATTTTTTAAACAAATGCATTTTTTGTGAAGATGAAGTGCTTACTAAATTGATATTTGCTGTTTACTACGACTAGCTTTGAAGTTTGATTTAATTGGCTGATACTTTAGGCTTTGCAAAAACTTGTCATTAAAGATCATTCGTAGAAAAGAAAATGCTTTGAAATTGCAAGTGTATTGAATCAGTATATGTGCAACTGAACTGTTTGTATGTGTGTGTGACAGAGGGGGGAAATCAAAGGCAAGTGTAGAGGGGAAACATAGTGACAATGATTATAAGCAATTGTTAACTAAAATAAATGATTATAGTTTGGGATTCAATACATATAATTCATATGGGAAACTCTATAAAAAACAAGAGGGGAAAAAGGGAAGGGAAACCTGTTCTTGTGCATGTCAGTGTGTGAATATGAAGGCATGTTTATTTTTTGGTGTTGATGCTTTGATTGTGCAGGTGTTTATACAGTATCTTGTGCATGAGTAGAGTCTACTTTTATGGCTAAGCCCATGTCGGCTTGCGGGTTAAATCTTAGAAAAGCTGTGGTGTGTACTGTTGTCAGGGAGTATAGCAGAGAAAAAGACAAAGCGTGAGCAATATCAGAATGACCATGTCATGTCTTTTTAAGCCTCCAGCATTACACAAATTGTCTAAATCATGAGCTCTAGCACAAATTTCAGTGTGGGGGGGGGGCTGGAATAGAATGTACTGCACTTTAATGTATGAATCTGACCTGAGCCTGATGTAGTTAATATAAACTGTGCTTACTTTGTTTTTTCCTGTACATGGTGTGCAACTTTCACTATGGTTATTTTTTGTTTTCCCTGATTTTAGACACATGCATTATAAATGACTATCATAGATATACTGTGCATGGACTCAAGCCATCCCTTCCTGCATGACAGAAACCCAGCCCGAACCCAAATATATATTTTAAAATGTTTGTTCGAACCTGGTCAGACTTATCTTGTTGTTTGTTTAAGACAGGCTTGTGTAGGGTATATATGTACATAAAACAAATTTGGAAAAAGAAGCTTTACCTTCAATTAGGAAAAACACTGTCCAGGACACCCAAAGCCCTGACTGTTCCAAATTTAAGTTTCAAAATTGTTTTTGTTTTTTTGTTCCCTTTTTATTTTAAACCTTTTAAACCATTAATATTGACCTGTTTGTTGAACTAGCGGGCCTTAACCTATGCTACTAAGTTCATCCTGTCTTAGTCAGTTGCGTGAAATACCAAACCAGGATGAGAAGCCTTGACCTGGTCAAGCCAGGTGTAACTAATACTGGTAGGAGCACATTCATAGCTTTTTGAAGTAGAACCTGTGGTCAATCACTGATTTACCAATGCAGAAATTCATGTGTGTTGCCAAGTGTGCAATGGCTTATAATGGAAACTGATGAAGAGGTGAAGTACTTGATACAATTTTAAATAAGATGAGAGGCTGGTTGATAGTTGCAGTACGACTGAAACCCATAAATAGCCCAATATAAATACTTACAGAGCTCATTTGAGCATGCATTTTTTTGTACTGTTCTATACTGATTTATACTATAAACTGAGTTTGGTGCCTTTGAATTAATCAGAATTCCATGTAACAAAACAGAGGAATGTTTTTTCTCAGTACATATTTGTTTTGCAAATAAACTCCTCACTCTTACCACTGCATCAATGAAAATATATTTGCAATTTAAAGTTACCTCTCAAAAATTTCACACTGGGTCAGTGGAACTGCACATTTGATGTGCATCTGTGTGTAGTCCAGTGACAACCAAATGAGGAAGAGCTTTGAGTTTTGCTACTGCAGCTGTAAGGGAACGTCATTTTGATACATGCATGTAGCATGAACTTTTCTGCTCAATACTGTCATCGAGCGACCTTTTGGGTACTATAGCAGCTTAGGGCCAGTAGAAGGTAGTAGGGTAATCTGCATTCAGTTATTGAAGAGAACGTAGTCCCCTTGTTGGTCAAGTTTTGATGTGCAGATTTATTTCCTGCATTAAAGCCAGCTGAATGGAAGATAAAATTTGTGGACCTGTTTTTTGATATCCAGAGATATCACCAAGTAATGTGGCACTGACTTTATTGCATGCCGTTTCAACCTTGTTGCAAATAGTGCCTTTGTTTAGATTTTCCACATCTCCATGGGAATATAAGAAAATGCTGCTTGTAAAAGTAATAAAAAAAACAAAAAAAACAAAACAGAAACTAGTCCTTGCCAGGCTTTGAATTTGGGTACCATCATACAATCAATACATCTCAAGCAGGTACTTCTCAGGAAATGTCCTGAACTACGCTCTTCTGTCCAAAAATGGGAACACCATTGTGACACAAATGACATGAATGGCTATTTTATATTACTGTCACTGACGTGACTGAAATCACCTTTGCAACCTCAGCCATTTCTAATTATCCCAACAGCCAGATACAATCAGTCTTCATGATTTCCATACAAGAGCAAAATAACACTGAATCACTTTTAAATACTTTAATATTTGAACACAAGTTAATAAAACTGATCTGGAGTAGGCTAACTGCACAGAATAAGTCACCATGGTAACTTAAGCACCCCTGCTGTCGTGCAAGTGATTCAAGGCTCAATTCACGATGAATGACATATGCCGCATGCACCAGGCCCCTGGTCTGTAAGAGCACTTTGTGGACTTTGTTTTTAAAAAAGGTGATACAAAATTAAAGTATATAAAGTAATAACCTCTCTATGCCATATGTGTCTGTAGATATATGCGTTCAATACAATAATATATTCAACATATTCCAGATTTATGATTATGTATTATGTTTTTATTTCACTTGTATTTTATAAGGAATGAGGACATTTTGGGACAGTAAGGACATTTTACAACTTTAAAGGGCTTTTTGGGGGTTAATACTTGATTTTAAGGTAGGATTGGATTTTGTTTTAGGTTAGGTTTTGGTAAAGGGATAGACTATAGTTATGATGCTTAAGGTTATGGTAAGGGACTAGGGATGCATTATGTCTATGAGTGTTCTCAGTAAGAATGCTGTGTCAGAGTGTGTGTGTGTGTTTTTGTGTGCGAGCTACTTGAATGAGTTTAGCATTCAATTTCCTGATCAGACTAACTGTCCTGTCCTTCATGGTAACAGAAGTGTGTATGTGTGTAAGATTGTGTATGTGTGTCTTAATGAAAACAAAGCTGGGCTGCTGACTGTGGCAGATTTCTGCTCCACTGCACAGGCTGAATTTCCAATTAGAGAGAGCTTCACTGGTACTGGAGTATCAAAGATCTGCAGCACCTATGCACCTCTCTGTAGTGCTGCAACATGCACAAACTCCCCTTATATGGAGCCGCCCCATGCCAGCAGAATGTACACATGCTCCAGTAAATAGGGATAGATTTGCTGTCAAGCAAAAATATTTACTAAGGAAGAAGACAGCCCTCAGGGTAGAAAGATGAAGAAATAGGGGGGAGAGAGAGAGAGAGACATATAAAAGCTCAATTGAGAGGGAAGGGACTGGAAGTTACGCAGGTCTGTTGAATACATACACATCCTTGAGCACATTCTCCACTTGAATGATGTGTAATACCAAATGTTCCTACCTGCCCAAAGACATCTGCTCTCTCAAGCTGTGTGTCCTGAGGACAAAATCTATTGCCTCCATGACTGTGGGTCACTGGCACTGACGTCACAGTAAAGAACTGCCTTGAACTGCTGGTCCTGCCTCATCTTAAATCTGTCACTGGCTCATTATTAGACCCCCTATGAATCAAACCGGTCATTGATGATGCAACATGTTAAATAATTTGTTCAAAGGGTATTCTTTTCCAATAATCATATATATATATATATATATATATATATATATATATATATATATATATATATATATATATATATATATATATATATATATATATATATATATACACACCTGAAATCAAATTACTCGTCACTAGCAGACAACCTAATAATAGCCCTCTCTCTTATTTAACACAGACTGGATGATATGTTCCCAACTGAATATGCAACACTTCATTAGCAACATTTCATTCGTCACCACCTTTGCTATATTTGAACATAAGGCAGCCACGTGGCTCCATCACAGTCATTACAGCCCTAACTAATGATTTTCTTCAATTTATCAAGCCACAGACTTTGTCCCCTGCATTGCTAGATCACAGATTTTTAGAGTAGGCCAGTACAAGGGCCTCTTCCTGTGTGAAGGCTGCAGGCTCCCCCCTCCCCTCTAACACTCGGAATTAAACTTCTCAGATATTTCTTTACAGACGCATCATGTCCCAAACCTTATGTACAAAAACATTAGTCTATGTCTTCCCTGTCATGCTTACATTGTGATACATACAGTGAATGATATAGTATTCTGTATGTAAGATATGTTTTTATATGCTAATGTGTGTAACAATTAGTGGAATATATCTGTGAGACTATGAATTCTAACAGACAGTGAACCTTTTACACTCACCACTCCCTTTCCCAAGTGCATCAGGGAATTTCAGAGGCCTTTGAATACCAGAAATGATGTAATTCTTATTCAGTTTCCGAGTCAGTGTCTGCATCACAATGATAAATGCATGCTTTGGCTGGCTTGTCCATTTGGGCTGCTGTGTAAAATGATGATAGTGCAACATGGTAGCCTTCATAAAGCAAGGCCCTTCTTTAAAATGCATGTAAAAGTATTATTCTAAGGTTACAAAACCAAACCATTTTAAATTTCATGTGATGTCACTGGAGATTGTAAAGCAAGTTGTGGTAAGTTCTGTTGTTTCCAAACAATATTGTGATGTGCCATGACATACCATTTGTAGCAAATGTAATAGAATAAAATAAAAGTGATTATTATCATACTAAAAACAAACAGATATGACTGAGCATATGACTGTTCTGCCAGCCAGACAGAGTCAATAGTACACATATGTTGAATATTATAGAGATGTGTAGAGAAATGCCATTAAGTATATTTTACCTTTATTATGCCTGCTTGCCAGATGATACGCCCTAGACATGTAATGTATGTGTGTTTGGGTGTAGATGCTGTCTAGGTCCTGTCTCCAGGTGTTTGGGTTCAGGGATTTGAGAAGCTGCTCTACAGTGTCGAAATTAGCTATGGTCTGGTCCAGATCCTCCAGAGACAAAGGAACTTCTGTGACTGTAGTTGGCATCTGGCCTATTGCACTGTCCTGCAAAGAGCAAAGGTCAAAATGTAGAGTGATTAAATGTAAAAATTTTGAGCTCATTCTTACATATTCATAGTGGTATTGCTTTCCAGAAACTTTCATGGGTGGGTTATTTCCACCACCATTGTGGAACAGCGCAGAACAATACACTCCATTCAAAATGGTTACAAAAGAGCCAGTAGACCAATCTAACATCACAACTTTCCAGCTGAACATATCAAAAATATGTTTTAGTTAAATAGAAAACAGCAGCTTCTTAGATTCGATGTAAATATGTTAAAAATAATATGTTAATGTTTTAATCTCTTTAACGATAGAACATCAAAAATACAGTATATACAGTTATGTAGTATATGTCTTGGTGAAACACAAATGTTGCATTTACAGTTTTGTAAATCCTCTCCACGCACACTCACACATGTACTACATGTAAATACGGTATGTGTGTAGTCTGATAAGTAAACAGCCTGTAGCCTTTATACCTTACACTGTGCAGTAGATATAGAAACCTCATCATTAAGCTGAGCCTTGACCTTAACACTGAAACTCACTGCATGAAACTTTTACAACGAAAGTCCTCCTAAAATTGTAATAATTCCCCTCTTTTGTACAGTTTATGTATTGTATGTCATCTTTTTTTTCCAATACAGTACATTTTAATTATGGCGTTCTGACGGACCTGAAGCCACTGTGGCATGCAATGAACTGAAATTTAGTGTAAAATGAGAGATTGATTAAACTTTCTGAATACATCCAAATACATCCATTAGGGCTATTGTGGTAATCACAAAAATTAAATACCAACAAGATACAGGGGGAGACAAGGTACAGCGCAACCATACAATATCACTTCTGTCAAGACAGTTTTTCGACTCAACTGAATTTTGCTTTTGACTGCTGTAACTATAAATCTGCTGAAAATACTGACCACTCATTTTCTTTAATTCTTTACAGCCCTTAACTGTCTTTTAGTGATGCTCTTGCAAACTTACAAAGGGGAAGGTATTAGAGAGGGCAGACAGAGAGAAAATAAAGACTCATGAAACACAATCAGTGTCCTGAATGAGCTGAATATTTGCTGTCACTGTGTTTACACGTGAGCAGTCTCATCTGCTAATCTGAATCAGGTGTGTGGCACCTGCTGTAAGTGGTTGCTATAATGATGCCACCTTGTGAGATGCAGAGCAGGACCATTAAAAATATGCAGAGAGCACCAGTGATACACCTTCAGTACTACTCATTGTCAAGCAAAGATTGTAGTTTGTAATGATCAAATGTCTTTCCCGAGAGTCTCATGAGAGTGGGAGGACATGGTTTATATTAAACTCTCTGGAGAGGTTAGATGATACTCAGAGTGGCAGTTCAAATTCTGTAAGCCACTGTGCTTTGGTGGTCACATTGCATGAAACAAAAAAAAAAAAAAAAACTATTTTCTCTATGTAATGGTAGAAAATCTTATTAGTAACATTTGTGAACTGCAGAGCAAGCTGAACTGAAAATTTTTAAAGAGTTAAACAACCTCTATCCACTCTAGGGTATCCAGCACAAATTATGTATGATAGGCATACATTAATCATTTGTATATTTTACTTTACACTCATATTTAGACTGCATCCCACCCGCCCGCTCCCGCATTGTGCAGTCCAGCTCCCGCCCGTGCCCACAATAAGCTTTCAAAATGTGTCCAGTGCCGCACTGTTTTGCGTCGGTCCCGAGGGACGCCCACAGAAGTGCAAGGCTCTACTTTGAACCTTCCATGCAATACACAATACACTGAATGGAAAATTATGTTAAAACTCTTTGAATTTTTACTCTTAAGGTAATAATTAAGGGATGAAAGTCTCACTATTTGTGAAAGTTTTGAAGCTTGAATGAAGCTTCTACATGGAAGTAATGTATATGGAACCTATAAGTAGTAGAAAATTATGAATGGACTATAACCCATTTCCAAAAAAGCAGTGTAAAATGTTAATAAAAACAGAATGGAACATCTGCACATCTCACTCACTCTCACTCATTTTCTACCGCTTTATCCACTGAGGGTCACGGGGGGCGCTGGTGCCTAACTCCAGCTGACATAGGGCGAGAGGCAGGCAGATTGCTAGTCCATCACAGTCTCATAAACCTATATTTTATTCCCAATAGAACATAAACAACATATCAGATGTCCAAATTGAGTTAAACATTTTGAAGTTTAAATGAAGATTCTATGTTTAATGATGTGGAACAAGTGAGAAGCTGAAAATTTGTGGTTTTATAGGGAGTGACATAAAGAAGTTGTTTTCGATTAATTTTAATGGGAAAAGGGTGCCCAAAAATATTTAATATTACACAAATTATGAATTACTTCAATTGAAAAATACAATCATTAGTTTGCTAATTGAGCTGATCATTTTGATGTTTGATGTAAGTTTTTTATGTTGAAGCATGTGAAACTGATTACAGACAAAAAACTGCGGAAAAGGAAGAAGAAGAAAGAAAATTGCCGCCGCACAACAACATACAGTCGGATCAATCTCACTAACTATATACAGTATGTTTTTCTTTATGTGCTGCGCGTTTTCCTCCAGATTGACATGTATCGCCATATCACACAGATGATTGCCAAATGACCACTGCTGCTTCTTATCTCGATAGGAGGCAATTGCAATCAGTTCTGACAGCATGTAGGACTATTATATCTGTGACTTCAGCTGCTATAATCAGCACTGACCTCTATTCAGGCAAAAGGACAAGTGATTATAAAATGTCAGAAGCTTATCGTGGAGGTGCGGTAATTAAAGCTGACATAGCAACAGAAGTAAACGTGTGAGACCTAACATTTTTTTAGATTTATTAAATTTAATATTATTAGATTTAAAAATGTAAGTTATTGAGGTCCACTGGGAAACTTTATCTTGTATTTATGGTCAAAAACCTCACAGACTCTGCAAAGTGAGCAACTCTACAGCTGCTCTTTCTCTTCCTGTTCTCACCCATGCTGTTTCACAGCCAGGGGGAGCTCTGTAGAACACTGACTCACTGAGATTGGCCAACTACCCACTTGCTTGTGATTGGTCAGGTAACTGGAGCAAATGGCACACCCTCTCCCAGAGCTGCTCCACTTCATGCTAAGCGCTAGCCATTAGCACTTACCAGTAGCTTCATCGTAGCTCCTTACCTTTTCATCCAGAGTGCACACTCTAGCACTGTCCCCCACCTGACCACACTTTGTATCTACGTGTAAGCTTCTTCACTTTAGACCGATTGTACTTGTAACTGCATCTGTTACTGTAAATAGGCTCTTTTAAATGTTATTCAGATTTTAGTATACTACTTTGTCCACTTGATGTTTTTTAGATATCTTCATAGTGAGCTGTTGAGACTGTAATTTTGTTTGACTTTAAGAGGAAATGACTGTGTAACTGTATTTTCTGCACACATGGTCTCTCTGTCTCTTTTGCGGTAGCTCCATATCAATGCACAACATCTGCTTCAAAGAAGTACTGAAAAGTAACATTTTAAACGGTAGCAGTAACTAATGTGTTGAGAAAAAATTTAATTATTAACTTTTGTTGTTTTTTTTTTTTATTCTATTGGAAACATTGATAATCAAATACAAAATTGACAGTATTTAAAGTCTGTAAGTGGTCATTTTGAATTAAGCAAATCCTCTCAAATGTTGCTTAATCTCAACTACTGATTGTAACTATAAATTTACAGTAATAAGACCACCCAAAAACACTGTTGTTCAAAGCACTTATCAAATCTTCCATGCAGAATATGGGCTTTTGGGGGACAGAACATTACACAAATACAGTTTTAATCACATTTAATGAAGTACATGAGTGTAACATGACTATTAGAGGCCTATTCGATCATACCATATGGACCTTTTATGAAAGCATGTCAATCATTTTTCATTTCAAAATATTTTCAAAAATACACACTGCAAGAATAGCATTTAAACTGTTCTACAATATTGTCTGATTCTCTTCTCAGGTGTTATTGACATATAGCTTATCAGAGCTTTGTCAACTGGGGCTGGGGCTATTTGGGTAGAAGTGTACAAGTTGTCATCCCATCCTGTGTTATTCGCTAGATACACCAGAGTTTCCTGATCCTACTGCCTAATAAGTCAGCTTTAGTCCACCTCTTGACTGACATGGCAGGTGACCACATCCTTATGGGAGAACAGGCTCTCTGGGATCTTCTGCAGCTCTTCAGCAAAAGATTCTGGGTCCTTCATAACCTCCTCAAACACCAGTCTTATCAGATCAGCAACACTGTCTGTAAAATATTACATTCAGCATAACAGCATTTCAGCATTCAGCCATAATTTGGCATTCAGTCACAAATGAATTTAGGCACTTTATTATTTATTACCAAGATTCTTCTTTGTAAATAATAAAGATTTCTCAGCAGTTGTATTAAGTTAAAATGTTTTTATTATGAGAATTTTGGTTGTGATGTACTGTATGTGGGCTCATAACTAAAGGTTATGATGCTACATAAGTTACTTTGTCAAATACTGTTACAGAGGTGATTACTGTGTATTTGTGCATTCAACATCAAACCTTTTTCTTGCCATATTTTCCTCAGCTCTTTTATATTTATACTAATGTTTTTATTGTTTTGCAAGGCATAGTCACAGTTTAATTTTAATGCTGACGAATTTATACAGTGCATGTGACAGTGAGTCTTGAATCTTGAGTATAAGGTGCATCACCTGCATAAACATTCCACTGAGGAGTTAAACACAGGACCAACCTGTGGATGCCTCCACTGAAGTCTGGAGCATCATTTTGAGTTGTTTTTTGTTTGTTCTTAACCTGGTGTCGTATATCCTAAAGATAAAAAAAACCAAAACAATATTATGGACCATGTAAACTTTATAAATTCAACAGTAATTTCAAAGACATGAAAAGTTATGATAAACTACTCCAGCGACACACATAAAGCATGTGATCTATAAATAATTGTTTTACTGTATCCTCAATATCCTCATCATTTTGTGTATGATAATGCAAACTGTTAACCTGGGAAAATAAGGGCACTGATAATTACTTCAGGACTCAGAAACTAAACAGACTACACTCGCTGTTCATGATCTCTCTGAAACCTGCAATAATGTTACTGCCAGCTGTTCCTACACTCTCAAGAATAATAAACGCCCTTCCCCCCCACTCTGCTGCAATCAGCTGTTAGCCTGTAACAGCAGAGACATACACACAGCAAACACACGCTTCACTCCTACTCGTACAGCAAACAGCTGTTAGCCTGCTAGCCTTGTGCTAACCGGGAGCAGAGACATACACAGCAAACACCCATGTTTCCCTTTTAGTCCTGTTGCAATTAGCTGTTAGCCAGTGTTAGGCAATGCTACATGGGAGAAGAAACACACACACACTTACAATGTATTAATGTTTAAAATACTTATCTCTGTCATCAGGAAATCGTCACAGGTAGTTGACACTGCTCCTTCCTTCAGGTGAAGTTTGGTGCTGAGTCTCCAAGAAGCTGTTTAGCAAGATTAGCAGCTTATGAAGCAGAGCTCTCAACTTTGGAAGTTCGCATAGAGTGAGATGCGGATGAGGGGGGCGTTGTTGCTGGTTAATAATCTGTTGGCTATTGTCTGTGCAGAATGAAAGAATAGTTTTCTGCTTCTTTTCTGACATCTTTAAATCTAAATAGATGACACGGACAGTAAGAAATACAGACAAATGATAATATATATTTTAAGAAACCGCTATTATAATAAATTGTTATAATTGAAGTGATTAACTGACAATGCTCTATCATCTCCATCTCGTCTGAAACCTGTGCATGCATTCATAGCATTTGTATGTGTCTCTGCACCTTCGTGCACCTTCATGTGCATTCGTGGAAAGAGTGCTTGCAGCGGAAAGCTGTTTGACAGCTGTATGAATGGACTATGCAGAGCAATATGCCTTCACATCATCCATTCATAGATTACTAATTTCCGTGTGGTGAATTTTATCACTTCTTAGTGTGACAAATGTCATGTGTGACATTTGGGCTTGTGAACTTATTGAAATCCGTGTGTCTCACGCTGAGAGCTTTGTTATGAAGTATCTAGTGTTGGTTTTTACAGCTCACAACAGAAGTAGCCGTTGAGATGAAGACACTGCCCCTCGGCTTCGGAGCAGGAAGAGCTGCTGCTGGGGGGAGGATTCAATTCACATTAGATTTACTAGTTGCGTAACAAACATAGACTTTCCAGATCTGCATGACAGAGTTAAGGTAAACAGTGACCCTGCATTTACAGAAGTGGCTAAAGTGTTTGTTGTGACACATTTGTGATGTACAGGTGCGGGAAGGACACGAGGATACACCAAAAAAGCAACAGAAATATGATTTTCCAGTGAATGGGAACTACCATGACTTGCAAAAACTGTTACCCTGACATCAAAGCAGAGTTGAATACTGAAGTGAAAAGCACAATTAAACTCATCAATTTAAAAAAAAAAAAAAAACCTCAAAATGTTTATAAGATGAAAAATCTTTGTCTCTTAAATAAATGCAACACATTTGCCCAGTAGTCCAAAATGGTAATACTAATATTAACAGCATAATGATAGTGTGGTTTTAATTTTGTAATAGGCAAGTTATATTAAGTTATCATCAAACTATCATCTATTTCTAATGCATTTTTAGCATTATTTTTAGTACCATCTTATTTCCTAAGTAATATGTAGGTAACAGCTTATATATATATATACACACAGTATATTGTCCTATTTTTTTCCACACACATTTTCCTGTTATTACCAAGCTATTACTTTTTACCATATTAGGTCCCTCTTAATTATAAATATTACCATATATTTACTTTACTGTAATTTCAAATGTTATCAACCACAAATTAATAAAAGAAAACCACATAGCAGATTTAAAAAATAACTGAAAGAGGCCATGTATGTACATTCCATCTGCATGGGCAGTGACATACCTATATATACAGAACATAATGCAAAAACACCCACATACATATGACCATAATCTATTCAGGTGATGAAGAGCTACGGAACCCAACACACACTAATTATTATGATCACGAACAAAATGTCACTAAACCCAACAGCCTGTATACAGATATTATACTGATTACATGTACTTATAAAATCATTAGTCGAAGGAAGCGTGTCGTTATTGTATCTCAAGCTTCATGCATAATAAATACACTGCATACATGAATAAGTATATTCTGAATGGATGGCCACGTGGACCATGTGTCGTGTTGATTTATTTTGCCACTGTTCATGGCTTTTGTGTGGGGTGATGGTTGGAAGTCAGGTACATTGCACATGTTAAAAACAATATGTCTATCTTAACACAACTTTATTTTTAAAATAGCATGGCAAAATCTTGACAATAAAAGTGACGTTTTCCAAAATTGAGATTGATTTTTTGTCTTGCATGCGTGTATGCACATATGTGACTCACCAGCATGAGCATAGTGACGGCTTCCCAGTTGTTTTGGGCTGCAGGTAATGGAGTGTCATACTGTGGAGATAAAGGCAGAAACAATCAATCAATCAATCGTCTATTTCAGCAGACAATGCATAAGGAACTATACTTATAAGAAGAAAAGACATATTTATTTTTAAATGTTTTTTTAAGTTATTTTGGATCTGTCATGGGACCATACGGTTGGTGTAGTGGATAGCACACTTGCCTTTGCACCCCCATGTGTTTTCACTGGGTTCTGCAGTTTCCTTCCACAGTCCAAAAGCATGCAGATTGGACACTCTATTGCCCATAGGTGTGAATATTTTGTCTCTATGTTGCCCTGCAATGGACTGCCAACCTGTCCAGAGTGTACCTATGGACAATTAAGAGAGCCGCTTCTCCTCTTACCCATGGTGTGCCTCAGGGCTCTATCCTGGGTCCAGTCTTTTTCTCACTGTGCCTTCTCCTCTCAGGGTCTTTTTTTTTTTTTTCTTTTTTCTTTTTTTTAAATATCCATCTTTTTGAAGATTTGTCAAACAGCTTGCCTTCCATTCAGTCTCTGCTGGACTGTCTAAGGGGTGTACAGACATGGTTGGAGTTAAACTTTTTAACCCTTAATAAAAAGAAAATGTAAGTTATTTTATTTGGAGAACCTGACCCTTTACATGGTTTTCACAGTGCCATCAATCTTTTTGTGATTATGGACAACACTTTTAAACTTGAGAGCCAGATAAGCTCAATAATAATAAAAAAAATATCTTCTTTTAAAATTATCTTCTCTTAATAAAAATTGCAAAAGTAAAGGCCTACTTTCCCGTGAAAGGTTTTGAGAGGGCAATTCACATCTTCATTATGACTCCACTGGACTACTGTAATTCCCTCTATGGTTGCTTCCATAAATTGGCTCTCCACCTCTTACATGTTATCCAAAATACTGCTTCTCACCTTCCGACAGGGACAACATGTAGAGAGCATATCACTCCTGTTATGACCTCTTCACACTGACTCCCTGTTCATTTTTGGATTCATTTTAAAATACTCTGACTTATTTTTAAATGCCCGAATGGCCTGGCACCTATATACCTGACAGAGCTCTTTGAAGACACACACTCCAGGCAGAGTTCTGAGGTCAGTTGACCAGCTGCTACATGCCTAGATAATGGCTAAAAAAACAGAGGCGATAGATCCTTTTCTGGTGAAGCCCCTAAATTGTGGAACAGCCTTCTTTTAAATGTGAGGGCTGCCCAAACCATCAAGCAATTTAAATACTTATGACTTATATGTACTCACTGGCTTTGAGCATTAGTTAGGCAAGGCACCTTGGCCTCATAAGCCGATCAACTCCAGAGTCGAATGTTTGTCACAAACCTAGATTGCGTCCATTTGTTTCCCTCCTTGTAACTTTCAGTGACTCTTTGGAGTTGGATGGAGTAAGACTGTCCCCCATTTTTTCCTCTTTGTCTTTGTTGAGCAGGCTTGATCTGAGTTGCCCTGCTTATTTAATTGTTCTATTGTTTTGTCCTTTTTGCGGTGCCGTTCTGGTGCATTCTTTTGTACTGGCCTTTATACAGTATCTTGATCTGTTTTCTCCCTGGCTCTTATCTCTGGTGTTTTTTTGTAATCTGCTGAACTTCTTTCTCTACATGTAACACCTAGATAGAGGCAAAGATTGAGATTGAGGCAAAATGTTTTTAATGTTGGGATGTATAAATACATTTTACTCAAATTCAAACATTTTTTTAAGAAAAGTGTTATATAAATAAAGTTTATTATTGTAAGACTTCTATAATAATTCATTATTTTCGCCAACTTATCAGTGTAGTAAAAACTTACATTAATGTCAAGAAAAAGATAATCCAAAGATGAACACTTCTGTGTATGACTGTGTGCATGATGTTCTGTTTGCCTTCACTGTGACTAAACATGTACCACGTAAGTGTTGTAGACAATTGCTTGACCTGTAATCAAAGGTCATACAAGATATTCAAGTGTCTGTCTCTCTAACTGATAGACTGTCATTATGTCAGCAAAATGTGAAAAGAATCTTCAATGAAGACTGTTCATGGTGTGTGTGTGTGCATGCGTGTGTGTAAAAGAAATTAAACTGGTCGGAGCATGTTATAGGTAATAAACACTTGTCAGACTGACATATTTGGCACACATGCACACATTTTTCTTTTGGTGTGCACACAAAAATGTGTGTGTGTGTGGATATTAAATCCCTCTCCTGGATGAGTCTCTGAAGCACTGTGGAACAGTAAATCTGTCTCAACCATACTTCAAAGACATGGTGCACTCCCTTTGTCTTAGTGTATGTGTGTGTGTTTATGAATGTAATGGAGATGACATCAAAGCCTGATGGTGGATAAATGTGCTCATACACACAAATGCAAACCCAACCCAGCTGTCAATGAGGTCAGAAGGTTTCCTGTAAGTGAGACGGGGTGTGTGTGTGAGAGAGAGAGAGAGAGTGAGACTAAACTTGTTTACAGATTCCTACTCTCATCTCCTTTTAAGGTTAAATTCTTCACATTAAGCACATCTGGGCCACTTGATAGGGTTGGAAATCACAACCTGTAGTAACCTCAGCTTGCAGACTGTAGTCACCTCCCAGTATCAAAGGTGCTATTTGGAATCTGATGCAAAATGTATGTATTTGTTTAAATTTTAACTCTATTTAATATAGGTTAAAGTTTAAATTAATAAATTAATCTTTGGTTGGTTTAATTAAAATAAATTTGTTAACAATTTAGGTTCATAATTCTAAATATAAGAATTCCACACCACATAATGAAATTCCATGCAAAGCCAATAAAGTGTTTGTCAATTTGATCAGTTTCAGCATATTACCGTTTTTATGTAATTTATGAAGAAATATTTATAATGTATGGTAAAAGTAATATTTCAGGCAATATCACCATCGTCACTGTGGTTAGGAAGCAGATTCATATTTACAGTAGCAGTCTTGTGGAGGGGACACACCAGGGAGCTGCCCTTTTCAACCTCCATTTTGTACAGTCCGACAGTGGAGCTGCTGAGGATTAAGTGTGTGGTATAAAGTGAGGACGGCAACAGCAATTCCCTGTCGACTTTTACCTTGCATGACTGGGTATCTCGCTTCCAGCCAGAGGACATTTCAGTTATAAATAGATAAATCACAGGGGCTACATTTATGCCATCTCGTCTGTTTGACTCTCAGCTAATTTTTTAGGTAGAGCCAAAAGTTCCCTCTCTTCTAACACAGTAGATTTACTGTGATAGACCAGGTCTTGTATTAAAATAAATATATCAGTTTTATTAAGGTCTCTTGGTAGCTATCATTAAAAAAAGTGGTCATTCTAAACCTAACCTTAAAATAAAGTATTTCCCCTTAAACTGCCCTTTAAGATCAGTTAAAACTGGAATTGCTCCACAGAAAATACACACAAACATTCACAAATACCATTTCTGTAGGAAACACACACGTTGGGTGACAGAATGGAGCTTTGGGAACCAAAGAGGGTCGTATTCCTGGATCACTCGTCTTATCCTAACTGCACCTGGGTAAGCAGTGCTTCCCACTCAAAACGTGTTACTGTCACTGGCATGATCTCAGAGAACATAGTCATGCCATGGCAGAAAAGACACAAGAAAAAAAATCTAATGACTAAAATGCTCCTGGATACCTTACACTAATGTTGAAGACACTCATTGCTCAACCACAGCATTTTACTTGCTTGTTGTCATAGATTAGATAAATGTCAACAGCTTGTTGAATTTCTGCATGTTTAAACAAACTTTAGAACCACTTTCCATTTCATGAAGACCAAGGAGATGCGGTGAAAGAGGCCAATTTACTTACTCTTGGGAAGAGAAAAGACTGTGTTTTGAGAGATTAGAATTAATCTTTTACATCCTTGAGAGGTGGTTTGAACAGTCTGATTTCAATCAGTTTGCATTGTCTCTTGTTTTTTTTATTTATTTTGCTGCAGATGCATGGATCCACTCAGACAACTGAATGAGTCTGTCCAGATCCGATAAGACTGAATATAATTTAAATCTTACTTGATTTTGGTTTGTAGGAACTGAGAAATCTTGTGAAGAGCTACGATTAGAAAGGTGGAGTTGTGATGCAAGGTTTGATTGAACATTTTAATACGATAGGATATTTCTGTCTTACACTAACACTTTCTTTCCCTTGTGCTTTTTTTTATTATCTAGTCCTCCTCACTGCCTCACAAATATCTCTGTCCCTCCAAGTCCAGGTTTTTTTAGTCATTAATTGACATGCTGATACCATTTCAGACACTTGTTCACTACTTCCAATGCTGTTTCTCCTTATTCTCACCCTGCCTTGCTCCCTCGCTTCTTCCTTTGCGCTCTCTGCTTCCTCTCCTCCTACCTCTTATCTGTTCGACAGGTCTGGAGAGAACAAATTATACCTGCTAAATTAAGCCGCACACACAGCTCCAGTGTAGCTGAAGGGAAGCTCTCTTTCTCTCTCTCTCTCTCTCTGTACGTGTGTGTGATGGAAAGACACAAACACAGCAGCTGTTGGAAAATTGGGGAGAACTGATCAAACAGGATAAGCCTCAAGTGTTTTTCTGTTTTTAATGTACAGAAAAGGGATTGATCAGACAAAAAATATCACAAAGGACGATGAGTGGGGGAAGACGGAGCAAAAGAAGTGTCTGAGAAAGAGAGATAAGTTTGTTGTTTGTGGTTTATGCAGTGGTTAAAAAGTGACTGGAGCTGTTTTGTCAAGTACCATATATAATGAAGTACTTGAATTTTGTTTTTAGTGATTTAAGTGTCCATAACATTAAAAAGGGGGTTTTGATTGCATGATGTTTTTTAATAAGCAGATGATGTAAACAAAAGATATAAAGATGTAATGCTTCTCTTCCATCAAATCTGATCCCAGGCTGCCTTGCCAGTTGATCTGTGTGTAGCCAATTGAACCATTTGTTAGTTCCTTCTGCAAAGCCTGATTTCTGTTCCTTTGTGGCACAGACAAAAATAGTCTTACAGAAGCTTGGAAAGGAGAGTGTTAAATTAAAACCAATTTAACACCATTATAGTTTTGGTTAATGACACATATGTGGTCACTACCAGTCACCCTAAATTCCTAATTTGGCTCAAACAAAATATACAAGTTTTGGCTGAAATTACTATGTGTGCAACACATTTTATATTGCAATAGACTCTTGGTGTGATGTTTTTAAACCTAGTGTCTGGACAAGTTATAGAGATTTCTTAACTTAACTATGTTTGGTGTGACATTGACTTATTATTTTTCACAATCACCATTGCTTCATAAGAAAAATAAGAAAAGAGACTTTTGCTAAAATTGCATAGTACATATAGAATTTAAAATGTTATTTTATGCAAGTTTTATATATTTCTAACAGGTCATGGTTTTAGGTTGAAAGCCGTAGGCAAATAGATGGGAAAGTTGGTGGGTACTGACTACTACATTTTCAGTTGGCTGTGCTCTTTGCAACAGCCCTATCATTAAAAATCACATATTATCACTGTGACTGTCTGAAAGTGAAGATTTTTTGCAACAGCAGAATCTGTTTCACACTCTCTCACTGTCTTGCCCTTTACTCCATCTGTGCTCGTACCATGTTTTTTAAAATCAGATAAGTGATGCCACCGATTCAAACCTGTCTGTGATGATGTGTTTCTTATAATTTCTCGCTCCTCTGTACTCATAAAAGAATGGTCAAGTAACTTGATTTATTACCACTGTCTCTCTCCACAGCTCTCTCTTTCACTTTCTCTCTCTTCCCACTTTCCCTTCGATTATAGGGCAGGAGATTATCTTCAAATCAGAGTCCCTCTTTTTCTTCTCCCCTCTTTCTAGCAGAATGACAAAGCTAATCTCCTTATCTGTTTATTTGACAGCTTTTAAGAGAACCTTTCCCTCCATCTCTCCTTCCCCCATTTGTCCTATCCTTCCATCTCTCCTTTGGACGTGTGAGAAAAAGACAGTGGGCTAATATACTTTGGCATTGAACCGACTGTGTTAGTAAATCCTCCTCCTCCTCCTCTCCTTCCTCTACTTCCTCTCTATTTACTTCCTCATCTTACCATCTCTCTCCTTTATTGTCAAGTGAAGGTAATAGGTTGAAAGACATATTTCACCTGTGGTGGTGCAGCAACACAGGCTGAACCTGATGTCACAAGAAAATTCAAGTCCTGTTCTGAATAACAGCTTGTGATTCAATGTCAGCTGTGCGAGTGTGTGTGTGTGTGCACGTGTGAGTCTCTCACCAGAAGTGAGTAGTAAATTTTGAATCCTGGCTTTGCAACAAAGTAATCATCAGACTTGAAGGTGACTCTGAGCGTGCTGGTTTTGGAGTTGAGACTTGGTGGAGCTTTCTGTCCACACCAGCGTCCCCAAATAATGGTGCTTGTCTCTGATTGGTCCTCCACCTCAACAAAATCATATCTGCAGAGATAAAGAGATGGAGTGGCAGATGAAAAAATGGTGGGGAATAAGTACAGTAGAAGACAAAATATAACATTAAAAATGTGCTCATTGAGAATATACATAATGAGATTTTAAAATGAATAACATTTATGCCCTCATTAATGAGAAGGAATAAGTGTTAGGATAAGCCATGGGGTTACTGTTTTTACAATCAGTACTTAGGCTAGTGGTGATGTCTTATTTTGAAAGAATTTTCGATTTTCTGATGATGGCAAACCATGTGTATGTGGCTACTGTACAGTTACAGCACTGGCATGACAAACACAACCCACCTTTATAAAGCATAGAGATTTTACCCAACTGACAGGATCTTAAGAAAACTTTTCAAGCCACCAGGCCACTCTTCTAAAGTACCTACATTTGTGTTATGCAAGTTATGTGAACTTTGTTAAAACAGTCCAACAACCAGCAGTAATAGCACTTTCAAACACATAGAAATACACAGACCCTATCAATGTGACATACAAGATCTGAAAAGGCAGGTAAAGCTTCTCTCTCCCTTTAGCCTTTTCAGTTCTCTCCTCTCTCGTTCCCACCTGCTGTTTGCTCGTGTCTTTTTTCAGAAAGTGCTTACAAAGACAGCAGAGTTGCATATGGTGATTAAAAAGTCTGTTTTCTCCCCTCAACCCTCAAGGACAAACTTCTTATACTTCTTGCCAAGAAAGCAAACATCAACTATCAATCTCTTAAAGTAATTCCACCACCATGCACCTGGTCATATTTTCTCTTGCAACCTCAGAGTTTATTGCTGATATGTTAATGTGCTTACATTATCAAATCATTTTCACATATTTTACTGCTGCTCTTGCACTTCCTTTCAACTTGGCGATTGAACTCAATAAACTTTCCTTCTGTTTTTGTTTCTCCAAACTGTTGTCATCATTCCTTCTCTCACTCTTCAATTCTTTAATCACTAATATTCTCATCTGATTTCTCTTCCTTATAGCTTTGTTATTCAATAGTATTTCCTCCTATTTATACTCTTTACCTCTGTCCTTTCTTTTTCTTGCAGGTCCTCATTTAATTTTTGTTACATTCTTGTTATGTCTCCTGCTCTTGTGCTCCCTTCTCCATTTTTTATTTGCTTTTTTCTGTATTTGTTCAACTCATGGTTTACCTGCACACTCCATTATCAGCCTCCTCCAGGCCGAAATGCCCATCAAACTCCAGGTGAATGTGGCTCCCTGATGGTGACAGCAGTTTCCATGACAACAGCAGGTTGCGGGGGTAATAGTTAGGGTAGCGTGGGCTGTGGATGACTCCACCCATCGGCGTTACTGTGATGTTTTCCTCTTTGCGGTACATGTCTGTGGTGAGGTGATTGCTGACTGTTAGTGGTTACAACTAATCAGTTGGTTAGTCAAGTTTTAATCAAGAACAACAAAAGCAGATTGTAGATTCACAGATGTGGACATAAAATGCAAATCTACATGCAAACTAACACATGGTGCTCCACTGTAAACAAGAAGCAAAGTGGTGAAGAGAGTAATGCAAGTGTCTTGGTAAGGCTACCTCCATACAACTATGTTATAATTTGAAAATGATGTTTCCCAGTCAAAAATGATGTCAGCATCTGAAGTAATCTGCATCCATACTAACATATTTTATAGCTGTTACACTGGAATTGCAAATGTCAGTGCAAATAGGAAGCAGATTCTGTTTTCTGCAGTTGTTTGCTTGGTTGAATACATATTACCAATGAGAAACCATAATGGTGAAAAATTAGAACAAGGGTTTCTGTTATGAGACCAACAGTGAGATGAAAGTGAAAATAGTAGCTTTTCCCAGCTGATAGTCAAGTTGTGGCCTTGACTTGGCCTTGAAGGAAACTCAGTCATTGTCTGGATGAGACTAAAATCCAGACTGAAAAGCAGCCCTGGATTTTTCAGATTAAAATGTAGCCACACTTCAGATTTATTTTTTGTGACTCTAAAAACCCCCAGAGTATTGAGAATGGCATTTGGAGCAGATTTCTTTCTTTTTTTGTTTTAATGAAAAGTTTAATGTGGATGTCTCAGACCAATGTACATGATATTTCCTTCCTCACTGCCCAAGTTATTTAAATAGCCAATGCACTTCTGAATATTTTCATTTTTGTTCAGTGGTACAGTTTCAACATATGTGCCAACATAGGCTCTTACACCATGATAGTCTGCTTGTCCACAAAGCTTGAAAACAATGCCATTATAATGGCAATACTCCAAGGTCAAGCACACCTGGCTTTTAATGGGAATAGGATATGGCACTTTGAATGGTCTATTGCATGTTATGTCCATATTACGCCCATGATTCATTAAGAGGTAAAGTATAACCATTTTGAACCTCACGTGTCACAATGAAATGCCACTGATCTCTGAAAAGGACACAGCTTATAAAGCTTTTAGGCAAAAACATACAAGGCCCTACCTCAACTGAAAAGTACATCAGTTTTAGAGCTACACTGATTAAGTTTCTTACTGAGAAATGATACCAATTCATACAGTATATCTTAAATGTTAATGTTTAGCCAGAAACCAGTAAGAGATATGGGTATGATTAGCATAAAACTGGAAAAAAAGGGTGAAAGGTGAAAATTGCCCTGACTAAAACTGCCTTAAATTTTAGTTTTGAATGTGGTAATTAGGGAGGTGGACAGATTTCTTTTTACACAACCAGACAGGTTGGTTATTTACTGCCTGCTGTATATATATCTTAATATTTAACAGGTGATTTTTCAGCTTGGCCAGTTTTGAGGCTGATAGAGATATTTTGGAGTTTAAAAATCCAATGACATTTTGTTTTTATAGAGTACATGAATATAAAGTATAACATATTTCCCTTAGATTTGGTTTCCACCAGAAAACACCAACATGTGCACCAACCAAATCCAGGGAATCATGTGAATACAAGGGTAACTGAGGAAAGAGGTCATATGGCTCACTCAAGAGTCATATGATTCAGGAAAGGTGATACGTCTAGTTTAACTAATACTTGGCTGTAAGTCTGTTCAACACTTATAGATTTGTTCATATTTAAGGTTTTGATGTTTCTGTTCAAATGAATACTTTTGTCACCAAGTCAACAAAAATGTTGATTTTTGCCGACTTGATTCTTCCTTTGCATGAACATGAACAACACAGACAGAAAATGGACTAAAATCTAGGTCAACGGAGATTTTGAGTGACCTTCAAAAACATCTGAGATTGTTCTCTGGTGACTGAAAACCACACCCACTTTTATGGCTGCCCTTCAGAACAATGGCTGCCCTTGAACTGACATCACCAGAGTAATTTGGAGGGTCAAAGGGTTGAAATAATATGCAGTGTATACTTGTCAACACACAAACTAAAGTGAGCATGATGTCGTATATACAGTGCATGGATTAGTATACGCACAGTTTTTAATAACTCATCACAAAATCACTAGAGTGGGCATGCACCCACATGCCTTAACATCTACATGTACAGACCTGAAGTAATTATCTAGAGAAAAAAAAATGAAAAATAAGAATATTGGAACTTTGGGCCCTCTGACTGTACAATAGTACATTCCAAAGTTGTGTTTAAAGTACAGGAATAGCTCATAAATACTAATGACTCAACAAAAATACTGTATACACACAGCACTTTTGTTTTCATTTTCCAAAAATTAAACAACAAAGATGCAAGATTTTCTACAAGGGCTTACCTCTGATTTTAACCTAGTTTTAACCTGAAACTTAAAACTTAAATAATTTATTCCAAAAAAAAACAAAAAAACTTTGCAGCCAGAATATTTTTGGAATGGTGGTAGATCTGATTGGATCCTATGAGATAAACAGCTAAAGTATGCTATCACAGCCTTGGATGTCAAAGACTTGGATGCGCACACACAACACAAATGTATACTCTGAGGATAAGCTTTGTGCTGAGGTAGGCTGACAGGGTGATCATTTCTGAGGGGGTTTGTGTTTTTTTGCAACAGTGCTGAATGCATAATAAAGGCACTGTGACCTGCATCCAAAGGAGATGATGATGATGAAGCTTTGGCCTTTTCCTCCATCTCCTTGCAGCAAACTTCCCACAGAGGGAGAGTGTGTGTGTGCCATTCTCCAGGCACCTTAGTGGGTGAAAGGTCCTGACACATACGTGTGTTAGGGATGGTTAGTCTCCACATTTTTTTTTTTTTTTTTTGGCCAATACCAATATTACAACCTTGAACACCTACATACACCAACATCTCTCTGATAGAGTCTTTTAAACTATGTAGCTGTTAACAAGACATTTGTGCTGATGCATTTACCCTCTAGCTATGAAGAGCCAAAACATAATGTTCCAACTGTGTGGAAGATTTTTCCAGCCCTCACTCTCATCCTGGTCACAAGACAGAAAATAAAGTTTCATTCATTGTGTTGATTATTTGTCCAAATTTTACTAATATTTATCACTTTCTGTGATTCCTGTAACTTATAAAATTATAAAAGTAAACGTCCAACTCCTGGGCCCTATGTTTATAAATGTGGGTCCATATGTGAATGGCTGCAGTGTAATCTTAGAGGCAATCACTCCATTCTGAATTATATACATAATAAGTGCTTGTTTTTGTCAGTAAATGGCTCAGATTGTTATTTTGAGTCTGGCAACATTACCAAGGGTGTAGGTTTTGTTACAAGACTAGTGGGGCCATTGTGCTGCTGTGTTGTCAGCAAAGCACTTCTCTTCCTCTTTCTCTGTGACTGCTGTGGTGTTTCTGCTCTGCTTTGATCCGTTCACTGATGCTCTTAACATCCACTCCCTCACTCTCGCTCTCATCTCACACCATTCATGCACATGTACGCAAGGGCTTAGGTTTGCGTATGGACGTTGGGAACATGTCCCCACCAATATTTGGACAAAGCCAGATTGTCCCTACCAATGTTAGAGACAGGGAAATGTGTACATGTGCACAAATGGGAATGAATAGTTCCCCTTTAAATTGCCTTTTGGTTGAAATGTGCTTAAGAAATAAATTTGCCTTGCCTTGCCTTAAATTTGTTGGACTGAATGCATTTATCAGTGGACAAAGATCTTATGAGACATCAGTTGCTTCCTCGATAGACAAACTAATTTGGAAGGCAGTTCCTGTGTTCAGCTGGAAAAGAGACACACTAGTTCTCCCTCTTTTTTCTGGCTAAGTTTTATGGCAATGTAGATTAAATATTTACAAAAAGCTATAGCTTTGGTTGTTGATGACTGAACATAAAGTAGGCAGCTCATTTTCCAATGAAGGGATACATTAAACATCAAGTTGTTCATTAACATAAAGACATATGTTAGTTTTAGTGGCATTACTGTCAGTCGACTACTGTTCTGTTTTGTATCTGTAATTGAGCATCCGTGTACTGTATGTCTGAGTGCATGTATGAATGTGCATATATTGTTAACACGAATGAGCATTTATGTGCACACAAGAATGTGAATCTTTTATGGAAACAAAGTGGGTGAAAGATGGAAGGCATTAAGATGGAAGACTTCAAAATGAGAAATATGCAAATAGGCTTGAGTACCACTGGGCTCTTTTGGATGCTGCTCCTCAGTCACACCATTGACCTTACAATAAATCATGCAGTGATGTCAGTGACTCTATTGCACATTCATGCAAATATGGCAATCATGAGAAAAGATGTTTCTCATGAAAGAATTGACAGTGCTGAAAATTATCTTCTTGCTTTGTTAATATGTGTAATGGTTTGGCTCTGGGTAAAAAGCTGCAGTGGAATCAGGACATAGCAAGAACACTAAGAACCTAACAAATACTGTATGCAGTTGACATAGTGGCATATACAGTGTGATTTGCTATTTGATTTAAATGGTAAAAAAACAGCCCAGACTTGTGTGAGTTAAAAGGTAAGATGGTGCAATATCATAGTATCAATAATTGCAAATTTCCCCTCCTTTAACAACAGTTTATGATTCTCTTGAGGATGTATGACATTTAACTTAAATTGGACAGTGGTACATAACATGTACAACAGAATTTCTTTTTGAGTTAACTTCTACATTTAGCTGTTTCTGCTAATAATAAAATAAATACAACCAGAGAAAGTACAAGAAAAAGTGTTTTAGCACTGGGCTAGTGTTGTATGAAAATCAAATTTAAAAAAGAGAGGCCAAAATTAATAAACCTTCACAAATCAGGGCACAGCACAAATGTGAGTCTTTTAATTAACATGCTTCAAATGAAACTAATGTTTTCTCAAAACCCTAGACTGCAAATCACATTAAAAAATAGAACTTTCAATACTTTTTGAGGTGAATAAGCGACTGTCACATTTAGTTGTTTCTGTTCATCATGCTGGTACAAATTTAATGATTTCTGGGGTCAAAAAATCCCTTTATACTGTGATGTGATTCAGTTTTTCCCACCCCTATTTGCATCCCTAGATAACCTGATATTATTGAGCTTGCTTTTCCTGTAACCTGCCTCCAAATATGACATCAGATAAAGTTTCAATTTGTCTCTCTTACTTATCCTCTCTTTTTTATTACCTGTATTTATTATTATCATTTTTGGGTAAACTGTGTTTTATTGGATATAAATGGGTTTGTTTAGCTTAAAAATCCATAAGGACATTGATTGTGTATCTTTAAAAGGAAAGCCTTACTGTAATTAGGGACCTTTGTCCAGTCATGGGCAGAAGTAGGATGGTGCATCTGCTCAAATGTGTAAAAACAGTCAGAAATTCTCACAATCGGCTGCATCCAAGATAGTATCTGAATGCAGTCCAACTAAGCTGTCATCTTTACCAGTCTTTTTTTCAAATGCACTTTTTAAACTCTCTTCTTCAAATCCAGTCATTTCTTCAAATTTATATTGTGTTTTTTTCCTCTACTCCAAAACCAGGCGCATAACATTTATCTCTCCCAAACTTAGCAAAAACTGTCCGTTTCCAGGGAAATAGGCTGATGTCATCAGTGCTGATAATATCACTGACAGTCTGACACATAGGTTTAAATACACTCATACATTAAGTTTTACACGCAATGTCTGACGCTGGTAATTATGATTTCAGACTCCTGATCTGACACTTAAACAACCATGACAATGTTGCTTCGTGACTCATTTGTGAAGTGTGATGTGTGTGTGTGTGTGTGTGTGTGTGAGACAGTCTATCAAAGTGTCTGTGGATGTGCCTGGTTCCAAGAAAAAATTCTTCATTTTATGTGTATTTGCGTTAGACGCGTATGTGGGTAAAATATTTCACTAATTAAACTTGGCTCTCCCACCTCATGCACCAGGGTGTGATGTTCTTCCTGGTTTGAGATCTATTTCTGATCCAAGTGCCAATCACACTTGAATCACCCAGCAACCAGCATGTGCCAGCCTGAAAAAGTAGCTCTGCTGAGAAAGTACTGAAGTCACAGGAGGAAAAAAATGTTTTAGTCAACGCTGCAACTGCTTTTAACCTTCAGACAACAGTTTCAAACTTATGTGAGTCAGTGTCTTACAAAAGAATGGTGCTTCCATTATTCAACCTGACCCTCTGTCCTTGCATTATGCAAGTTTGGTGAGCAGGTAGAAACACTGCGAGAATTGTTTGACTTTTTGACAAACCCAGCAAGAGCAAAGTTGAATTAAGGATCAGTTAAAAATCCATTTTTATCATGAAGTGTTTGCTCCAGCAACAGCAGTTAACCAAACCCTGTTTTTTTTTCCTTTGAGTGACAGAGTACATGTGATTTATTCCACCTAGGAGAAACACTCACATAGGATATTACCTATAACAAAACATTCCCATTCCGACTTCTGACATCTCCTGTCTAAAATATCCCATCTAACTTTCAACTTTTCAAAATGAATTCTCATACACCCCAAAACCAGCTAACATGACATGTGCAATGATTCAATTTCAGCAGTGGAAAAAACTCCTCAGAGAAATGATGTTCTCTCTTGCATTCCCCCAGTTTCTTGAAAACAAAGTAGGTGTTTTATACTGTAATGGATGGGGACCTAAGGTGCTCTGAGATTTTAAAAATAGATAGTAATCTTACCATGCATCACTCTTGGGCAAGTAGTTTAATTTATTTCTTGTAACTCTTATTTCTACCATTGGCACAGAGTAAATGATATTTGATTTGTTCCATCTATACAAACACATCTGTTTGCCATTTAATGTGGGATTATATACAGACAATTTGGACAGTTTTTACATTATGTTTTTGAACAGATCCAACAGACATGTTAATTTGTTAGCAGGTTATGTTATTTTTCCTACAGAGCCAAGCTGACAGTTTTTCCCATCTTTATGCTAATTGAACCTAACCTATTTAACCAGCAAATTGATGTACTGTAGTTTTTTCCACTGTAATTGTATTTGTGACAGTGAATAGCTTCACTCAGTGTACTCAAATTAGACTTTTATTTGCTGAGTTTATGAATCAATTTGATGAGAAATAACCACAACTATAGCCCTGCCAGTATTCTTTACAAATACTTGACTTAACAAAAGTTCCAGTGCATTACTTCTGTCAGTATTGCTAAACACCACTATACCGGTAAACGATGAGAGACTCATGCGGAGCTTAATCAGCATTGATTGAACTTATTTGGCAATGGTTTGAATGACTTTTGAATATAAATTACTTTGATTTATATTTAAAAGGTATGCACTGCACCAAAATAGTGATGTGCATAAAATATGTTATTATTGGCATTGCTTCTAAAAAACCAACTGTCTGTCATTCCCAGTTATCTGCTGGTTGTTTAATCATCCATGGAAGTGGAAGAGTGGAACACTGTGTGAGCACGTGTGTGCTTGTGTGTTGCCAATGTGTAACAGTGGTTTTGCATGAGACTCGATTAGCAACTGTTAGTGTGTTAGTGTGCAACTGTATTGGTTGTTAATGTGGGAGGCAACCTCAGAGCATTTGCACTCATTAGAAATAACCAACGCCTTCTTCATTGGGTTAAATGTCAGCTCAAGGTCACTGTGTGTATCTGTGTGTGTGTGTGTAAGGGCTGCTTATCAAAGTGCCATTGTTTTGCCTCTCTCTCATGACAAATCATCTTTAAATGTGATTCCTTTTTTTCTCCGTCATGCTCACACAACCATGGATGCATTAAAAAACAAACACACACCCTGGGGATGAACACTGCATGCCGCAGGATGTCAGCTTTGGTAAGCATCGGCTCTCATCCTGCAGCTCTCCTCTCTTCTTTACTTTTTATCTTGACATCATGACAGAAATAATGCAGCAGTATACAGTATTTTGGTTTTAGTTTATAGCAAGGAACACATAATGTGTGTTCTCACATTTGAAAATCTTGTGCTTATGGTGACCTATCTACATTGGTTGCATCCTTTGCTGCTAAAACATCCATTACTGTCTTTTTGTAAAGTGGACTGTATGTTTTAATCTAATATTATTATTTTTTTTTTTTAAATTTTGGATTACCAGTTTCAAAGTGTGCAGAATTGGGATACTGGAGCAAAGCATGGAGATAGTGGCTGAATATAGAAAGTACTGAAAGACAGGAGGGAACTTTTGGCGTGATTTTCCAGTCTAACAAACAAAATGTTGATGAAGATTGAAATGCATGTCTAAATAAAGGCTGTGTGGGAGTGTCCAGTACATTAGTTGGGTCACATATGCATTCATCTGAGAGTTACATACATGCTTAGGCAGCTGGAGTGTACATGTTCATGAATTATAGAGGGCAGTAATGCCTATATCTTTATATATATATATAATTAGAGAAAAGAACATACCACATGCATTATGTCCCTTCAGTTGGACACAACATAGCTGCTGCATTAGTTTAATGGCCACAGAGATTTCATACTGTCATGGGATAACAGCAGTATGACTTAACATCTGAGATATTTTTCAAGCATGTTGAAAGAGCATGAAGTATAAGAAAACTTTCCACTAAATGTCAGTTAATCTACAGTTAAATCATTTTTAGCTTTGGTGGAAAAATTTTTTTTTATCTTTTAGTTTATACTTTTTAAATTATTAAGTCAGAATATATTAGAATATGGACATTTTGGCTCCAACTGACATTATCATATTCATTAATTATAATACATCCACGCATACACTGTATTATAAGAGCTGGTTATGGGAGTTTATCGTCATCGCCTCAGACAATATTGTTACTAAAAATCCCCGGCAGCACAAAAAGCATTTTCCTCCATCATAATTATAAAAAATTAAAAAGAGTCCACGTTGACAGGACACCTCCAACTGCAGACAAGGATCTGGCACTCTTCTCATTACACAGTTTAAATTAAATGGAGGTTTTAGATAGACATTGAAAAGTTCACTTCATTTCAAAGTGAAAACTAGTGGATCAGGAATGTGTGGGGGTGGGGACAAGCAGCAGAATAACAAACTTACAAAGGTGTGTTGAATGCTGTAAAGCAGGGCTGCCGAATTTCTTCCCTATAATGGGCTAAAAATGAATTATGTGGGTGGGTCGTGGGCCAAAAACATACCTTCACCTTGCGTTACTTTACATTTTATTAAATGTGTCATATTTTTATGTAAGATTATCATTAAACTCAAATGTAAATATGTAACACTTCAGTTATGGATATGGTTCAACATGTGTAACAAATAGGAATGTACTGAAGACTAAATAAAACATTTAACTAACCATTTAATTAACTAAAAATGGGAATTGAGCAATAACACATGCCCTTGTAACACTGCCTAGCTGGTCCAACTTGTGAAACCAGGGGGAATTTACTTAAGACTGAATATGAAATTAGATTGAGTAATGGACAATGTGAACTGAGGTAAATGGTTGGTTTCAAAATGACGACAAATGTATTCTTTTAAAACTGCCACTTTACAGATTAGGCACGCTGCCAAGGAATCGATTTCGGTGAAAACGATTTCGGGAATCGATTTCGGTGCCACTGCCTGACACTATAACTTCTGCTCCTCACTCTTGTCGTGAGCCTGCTGTTAGGCAGAGCCAGGACCTCGACAGTGCTCCTCTAGTCCCCCCCACATAAAACAGTGGTCAGAAAGTGAACTGCAGCTAACCCTTAGGAGCTGGTCCGGACAGGATTTCCCAGCAGCTGCCACAGTCAGGCACCGATAGGATAAACGAGGAGCCTGGGCCAAATGTGGGCACCCCTGCTGTAAAGACACTGGTGGTTTAAATCACAAATGCTACAAACCATTATCCCTTTCATATGTATTTCACAACAACTTTTTTATACCGTTCCTATAAACTATTGTTACTGTCTAACTGTTTAGTAGATTGAAGGAGCTGTGTAAGACTTGGCTTGAAACGTTTGATTAGCTACATCTTAGTTGCCTAGTAACTATATCATATACAGTCAATTAAAATCTAGGTAGGGCCAGACAGAGAAAATTTTAGTTTGTAAAATAGTCAAATCTGCATCTGTGTGTGGTCAACAACTGAATTCCAAATTAAGTATATGGAAATACTAGTATGACCTTTTGATTTTGAATGTTGATTTTAACATTGAATGTGAAAAATCAAATATAGAAAGAATATATTTTCTTGTGTCAACTGGATAATAAATAAAGCCTGCTAAAAATAAAATACCCACACATGAAAATAATGTTGGTAGCTTAAATAAAAAGTTTAAATCAATTACATTAAAATAATAATTTGCTATTAAAAGCTCTTTATTATTGTTTACATTTCTTTTCTCAGCTCAAACCAAGTTATGTTAACTTTGCTCTGATTATCAGACTATGTTTTTGTGGAAGTGCTTTAACGACTTTGTTAACTTTGTTGTGGACATGCTTTAAGATTTTACTTTTGAAGGAAAAAAAAAGAAAAAAAAATGCTGCTTATAAAAATGTGGGAAAAATGTGGGACTTATGATAGGATGGGTAGGATGGCGGTGGGTACAGATCTGGACCATGGTCTGCCTAATAGTGACCTGGGATATAAAAAGTGACTTTGATATGCACACACTTACTTTAGTCAAAGACGTCCATCTACCTTACCTCCTTCACTGTTCATCCTTAGGACAGTTAAAAGTACAATTACAACCTTCCATCTCTGTGCCATCGACTGAGATATCACCAAGCTCTAATAAGTTCATTCTTTTGTGTAACTGAAAGTTTATTCTAAAGGTAACAAAATGATCTCAAGGAGTTCAGGAAAGGCAATTGGACAGCTTCAAGTTCCCCATGACCTAATATTGTACTTGTCCTTGTAGCCTCTGCCTACAGACAGAGTTAGTGCCATTCAAAACACTCTAGGATATGCATCTCACTTCATTCTCCACTCATAGTAAGGGTGTAGTGTAAGAGCAACAACATGTGAGAGGTTGAGAGAGCCTATGTGTCTGCTCTCTATGCCACATGCCTGAGTTTAAAAGTCTGGAAGGTTTAATGTGAGGGCCATTTGGTGTATGTGTATTGCCCTTTGAAGCCAACACAAAGGCGTGTGCTGTGACACGGACAGAGAAGGTTAGACAAACATTCACAGACATGAGCTAACCACTGTTTACTGAGCACACTCAGTCTTTTCAAAAAAAAAAAAAAAAAAAAAAAAAAAGAGAAAACGCTAAGAAGACAAAGTAGGAGGATGAGCAGAAAGCCAGACAAACACAACTACATGAAGGACAAAATGAAGGTGAACAAAGGTTGAGAATAAGAAGAGGTGCTTCTTATTCACTGGGATGCTTAGAAAGAGGATGAGTTAATGATGTGGTGAGGAGACTGAAAAGGAAACGGTGGGTAAGACGAAACAAAAATGGCAGTAGTTGTAGCGATAGTGACACCAAGGCTACATCCATACTAAGGCATTTTTTTCATATTTAAAGTAAAAATCGCATACAGATAAGTTTTTTCAGTTACACACCAGAAATAATCTTCATCAACTCTGATACACCTTAAAATGTACATCACATGACCATTCAGGTCATGTGATGAGCATGGGCATGCTTGTGCTAGTGTTAAAGGGGAACTCCGGTATTTTTCAACCTGGGCCCTATGTTTATAAATGTGGGTGTGTGAATTGCACTTACAAAATGTTTCATAATTGGTCCAGTAGTTCAGCTCTAGCTTGAAAATGCCAGAGTAGTGTGGACGGCAGGGATATGTGGAGCTAAACTAATGACTTTTTAAGCAGAAATGGAGTAGCGTGTTGGCTGATGGCTACGTCAGAGAACATGTGTACGCTAGACCCATAAACAGGCAAAGATAACCCCTGCATGTTTGTGAAAGTGTCTCAATATGCCAATTTGTGCAAACTCAGTTATAAGACAACAAAGGGCAAAAACCAAGAATCAACATCAGCGGCAAGCTGTGGCAAAGCATTTGCATTTTTTTCTTTAGCACTAAGCTTTTTAGCTGGTCCTTAGATCTTCTCCAGCTAGTCTTAATGGTCCTCTGGTGATTCTGATTTGGATTAGCATCCACTTAGCTTCTCTAAGTGCCTCTCAGGCATCTATGACTCAACACCTGTTGATGGAGCCTAATTAGCCTAATGCTTATGAAGAAGAGAGATGGGCTGCGCTCATCATATAACTATTTTCAATAGTGCAAACTACTACAACCAAGCATTTTTCTGATATCATTGCCTCTAACTGTCACTAGCCTTGTGTTTTATTTAAAACCATGAACTATGTTCTTAATGCCCCACAGTCAGCCTGCATGGATAACTCAACTGAAGTGTGTGAGAACTTATTTTTTATTACTTTTTTTATTCATACGTTTGCACACTTTAGGGCCCTCATTAGTCCTCCTTCTTATGACTCCTCCATCTCTGTCACATGCTCTGCTGTTTTAACCAGTTTGAGTCTTTTTAAAGAGTTTTTTTCTACCTTGGCACCATAAGTGCTCAATATTATTAATGGCAGCTTAGCTAATGAGATTCTTCCCTGCAAGTCTCAAGCATGCGGTTGTTGACACCACTTACCTAGAAGCCTGACTTAGACTCCTAACGTATTTTCAAATTTCAGGCCAATCTCTAATCTCCTCTTCCTGTCTAAGGTGTTGGAGAAAATTGTTTACTGCCAGTTAAAAGATTTCCTTGACAAGTACAACATTCTTGAAGTGTTCCAGTCTGCATTTAAAACCCGTCACAGTACAGAGTCAGCACTGTTGATGGTTTTTAATGATGTTCTTTCAGCCACAGACCCTGGTCACTTTGTTGTTTTGGTTCTGTTGGACCTAACGCAGCCTTGGATACGGTGGATCTTCAGATCCAAATGACAGTCAAATTTATATGCCACTAAAACAGGGTAATGCATTTTCTGTGAATCAACTCCTGGAACGCATTCCAGAAATTAAGGCATGAATATCAATTAACTTTTTGCACTTTAATGATAAAAGACTGAGGTCATGTTTTTTGGGCCGACAGTGACACCTAAAGCAAAGTCCAGCTTTTTTCATTCGAGACAACTTGCCAAAACTGATACTTGTCCCTAAGAAAAGAGGAAACTCAGAGGTGACCGCACATTTACTGTGGCATGTATGGTTTTTTCACATCAGGCAGACCGACTCACTTTCAGTTTTTAAGTCCTCTCTTAAAACACTTTTTCTCTCTTTGGCTTTTAACTCAGGTTGAGGTGTTGAATTTGACTGTTTTATTGTTTTAATGTCTTTTATTGCTTTAGTTTTGTATTTGTCCTCATGTCTGTGTACAGCACTTTGGTCAACTGTGTAACTGTGTTGTTTTTAAAGTGCTTTATAAATAAAGTGTGATTGGATTGGGAAAGTTATGCTGGACAGTTGAAAAATAGTGTTCATTGTCAATTAAATTTACCATACAGATTAACACCTTTTCAGTCAACACCATATCCTTAAATCCAATTTGGTGTTACTATGAGCTAATCTGTGTATCACACTAAGCTAAGATAACTACTTTCTCATTGTCTTTTGCCAGCCTGCTTAGCATGCTCCTGTCTCTGTTATGATGGGCCCCTGTTAACACCTTGGCTAAGCCGTATGAATAATGCAGAGAAGGGGACCAACACTTACGGAGTCAGCACTAAGGACAGGTCAGTGGAGATGCTGTTGCTGAGCAATTCTGGCAGCCGTGACACACAAATGCAGAGGTAGAACACACACAAGCCAATGCATGCATGCTTGGACATCAAAATATAGATGATCATGGTCATGTGGAGGCACCTAAAGCGGTGAGCAAATCACATACAGCACACAAAACCTAGACATATACAGATGCTGAAAGAATGGCAAAGAGAGAAATAAAATGCCATATGAAATCACAATAAAGCATTATCTGTAAATTTCATATATTCCTCAATAACAATGCAATTATGCACAGTAGGTCCTACCTAATTTAAGTATCTTCACCAACAATTACATCCTCACTAAAAAAAATGAAATAAAATGGTAATTATTATTGTTATTTATACATCTTATATTTATTTACTTATTTATTATCAAATTATTAAGTCACATATTGGGGTAGCTCATGGACAAGATGAAGGGGAACTTGGCTTGTAACAGGAGGGTTGTCAGTTCTATTCCCCACCAGGTCAAGGGCTGGGTTACCCCGGTTTGAAGTAACAACACTAAATTCTAGAGTACGTCGAGTGCTGGTCCCAAACCCAGATAAATGTGTCAGGAAAGGCATCCGGGGTAAAAATCTCAATCACAGTCAGTTAAAATGCAGCACCACCGCAAGATACAGTGTAAAGACTGTCCTTCACTTACAGATGTACACACACAACAGTGTGTCATAAACATTCAAAAGGAGGAGCCAAAGGACAGAAACCTCCATCTCCTTAAATGAGAGTGAAAATGAGAAACTCGGAATGTGACAAAAGACGGGGAAGACAAAAAGTGGCAGACAGGAGGACATCATAGAAAATAAATCCATGAGTTTAAGACAGAGGGAGATAGAGACAGATGAGAGAAGTGAGCTCAAGTTGTACCAGCAGAATGTTTAAGGGAGGGGAGGGGCTAAGAGAGGAAAACAATGAAGAATGAGAGGGGCAAGTACCGGAGTAACCTCCCACACTGTGATAGAGTGTATGTTTACACACACTTCATCAGCACTATCCTCTCCATGTGAGCGTTTGGCTGAACTGATCCAAAATTGTCTGAGATACACATAATTTTCCACATTGTCTGTTTTCCATTGTACTATGTGTACCATATAAAATGCCACACTACTGCTCCTGTACATCAAAGACCCGGTGCTTTACGGTTTGACTGAAAACTTCCTTTGTTACATTTGTCACATATCAAAAGGTCAGGAGAACCTTCAGCTACACCTGATGTCTGTCATTCTATCTGGAAAATGTCAAGAATGCAAGTTTAGACTCAAACAGTTTGTGCATTGTCAAGATCTCATGGGCAACCTCTCTGTGTGCATGCATGAACATTTGAACATTGCAAGTCTATGCATCTGTTTCTACACTGATGGCTCAAATGAGAATGGTGTGCCTTTGAGAGACTATCAGAGTGTGCGTTGAGGTGCAATTGCTTATTGGAGGCTTGTTAAAGTAGCAGTTGGCTCCTGTTGACAGCTGCTGCAGTCTGAACAGCAGGGCTGACGAGGACAATCAATTAGCTCGTGCTCGTGCATGCAAAACGCACGCACCCATACAGAAACACAAACGCTTCCGCTGCATGGTATTCATATGGGCACAGAATAAAACACATCTAAGTCACACTCATGAGTAAGCTGATATAACATACAACATAGACACATGGTAATTTTTGCTTCATATCTCCACAACTTGAAACTGAAGTATGTAACTTGTGTTGATTTTTGATGTTGGGTTAGAAGTGTTTTTCTCATCAAACTGCTAAACCATCATAACCCTCTTCAAATTTCGTTGTATCATGTTTACAATGACAATAAAGGAATCTTATATAAAATATGACTAAAATACCATTTAGTTTTAGTCCCATTTATATAAGATCACAAGATTCCTTTTATTAAATCAGAATTTGCTGTCAAAATTAGCACTTTATTTATACACTACAGCTTTGATTGTTCACTTTATTTGTGACTACAAAAAATGTTATGAATTTCCCTTTGGTTGTGGGCATTTGTGTGCGTGTGTCTGTTAGCTGAGCTCTAGCTGGGGTAGTAAGAGTTGATCACATATGTATCTACCTTGATCCCACTGAGGGCTTCTTGTGCACTGTGGCTGTACATTGTATTAGTATAGTTTTGCTCTGAGCGTTGTGTATGATGCTGAGCAGATGCTTATGTTTAGACAGCCATCATGCCCTTAGTCTGGCTGCCTCACATCAGATGTACATGTGTCTGTAGGTGTGCATGTGTGTGTGCGTGTGTGCAGCACTGCCTGTATGTTTGTGTTGGTGTGTTAAGGCTTCGCAATGGTCTGACTGTCACTATGTGTCTGACCTTCTATCTACCATGGGAATCGCTTATCCTGCTGCAGGCTCCACAGTGGCACAGAATGCCATCCTCCCACCCCTTTTTCCCCCCCCTCCTATTATTCTCTCTCTCTCTCTGTTTTGCTCCTGTTTCTGCCTGTTAACTCTGATATCCTTCTAACAGTGCCTCATCACCTTTTTCTTCATGTCCCTGTCCCATTTCTCAGCCACTCCTCTCTGTTTGTATTCCCTTCACTTGCATCTCATCCTTCCTCACTCTTTGCCACCCACATACCAAAATTCTGAGAGTTAATGATGAAATGGAAGGGAAAAAAAGGGGAAAGCTAATGAAGACAAGAGGAGAGTGAAGGAGAGCGAGCAAGGTAGCTGTGGGATCGCTGAGATACATAAATGAAAAATCTGTGAAAGTGATGGAAATATGGGGAAATTGCTGACAGTTGAAGTGGGAAAGATAAAAGTGTTTTATACAGGAGACAATTTTTTTTTTCCCCATTCATGTCAGCGCACCATTGTGAGAGTAACAAAGACATAGCTCTCACAGATCAGTAGAGGATTTGTCAAACTCCCTCTCAGACACACATATATAAAACACACAACATAAATACACAGTGTTTATCTCTTTCCTTCAGCAGGAATGAATCTCCTGGGGTTAGAGCAGCTCCTGTTCTCATCTTTCTGCAGTGTCACTTCTGACATTTGTCATGTTCTCACCCTCACTTAGCCCTGGTAGCAGAAACCCACTGGCATCATACCATTATTTTTTTCTCTCTCTATGTCTATATCTTGTACTTTTAAAGTTTCAGCAGGTGCTGACGACTACTGGAGCTTATTTTCTTGTGAAGGCTTTTTTTTTTTTCCAACTTACTTTTCACTTCCTGCACTCCTCGTTTTCAGATGAGTCACTCTAAAATGGAACCTACAATTATTTCAGAACATAAAATGGATGACTTGATTCTGCACTGTAGGTGTGTTGTGTGGGCAGTGGTAATGTTTTGCTAACTGAGTGGTTTGCTATGTCATGTCAGACTGGCAGACTGGATTGTGAATGAGAGATTGGGCTTTGGAGGAGAACATATATCGTACAATAAAGTGGCATTTAAAAAAAAAAACAACCTCAGAATGATGACTTTAGTTCAGGCCACAGAATATTATGTGAATGCAATATACTGTGTTATATTATTTTGGCCTTGAGAACTCACGACTTTCCCGAAGAATTGAAGAAATACACTGCTACTTAAAATGACAACAGAATATGGGGATGCATGGTTGGCTCTAAAGCTTTTAAAATGCTATAAGAACAACAAAAGCAGCACTAGTGCCACTTCTGTGCAGCAGTTGCAGCAAATTTTAAAGGTGCCGCAGCAGGAATGTCAGTGAATAAAGGGAACAGAACATTCAACCTAAAAAGATTCACAGTACCTGAGTTGATTTACAGGTAGAGCAGTGAACTTGTGTTGACTGACTTAACATTCTCCCTAGTTACATTATCAGTACCATCTAGATTTTAAAAAATATTTCTTCATTTCACGTCACATAAAAGTACAAATGGACCATAAGTTCTTAGATACTTTTATAGAGAAATACAACAAGTCTTAATAAGTGAGAGGCTGCAATCACTAAAGATCTTATTAGTTTAATAAATAACTAATAGGAAATTAACTATCAAATTGTTCTCCTGGCTGAAAACAGAACTAGTTTATCAATCATCATCTTAGGACAACCTTTCTTTCAAGCAGAGACTGGTTACTCAGTAATTTTATGCATGTGACACATCTTAAAGCTCAAAGAGCTGAGAAGACTCATGCGGAAAAAAACTAAAATCTTCACAGCCTTGGGTGGTTAAGAAAAGTGATATTGAGTCTAAGTTTTAATTCATCTGCTCAAACATACATACTGTACATGGTAGAAGTCAATTTGCTTGGCTTTTCTATTGTGAATGGCAGCTAGGGATTTTAATAATTAACCGTTTGTGTGCCATTTCTCCAGAACTCTTGTACTATGTAGATATAATTTAAACCAGTAGAGGATGCACATCAACCAAAGCACTAAAGTAATTATGTAAACAGAAGAAGACGTTAAAGCGGCCCTGAGCTGCAAGGTCATTTCACCGCCACTTGGGCAGAGGCCACTGTGGTTGCAGCCATGAAGCTGCTGCTTGTGGATTACCACTTTTCACAAGAATCTAACGGTGCAGGTAAACAGGTAAAAAACTTTTCCTGTGATGAACTTTGGATGTAGACCACATTGACTGGTGGAAAGCAGCTTTTACAATCAAGAGCCACATTGTTTTATCAGGCTAATGTACAGTGTTTAAAATTCACAAATCGGTTATGGAAAAAGCACAAAATTTGCAACCATAATGTCAAAATCTTATGTAGATACAGTGCATACTTTAACCTTTGTGTTATTATCAAACCCAAGTCAGTATAACTGCATACAATCCTGCAGAGAGAGCCTGACTGAATGCAACACCTTGCCCAAGGCGACATGTAATTAACACATCAGTAGCATACACAGTTATTTATTTATGTCACTGTGGTTGTGTAGTGGTGCTTTTTCAGTCAATTTCCAAGCTGAATGTATTTAACTGCATGAGTAAATTTGAGAGTAATATAAATCATAGCCCTCAAGTCTCGTGGAAATTTAATGAAGAGAGGGAGATATATGTATTTATAGTTTACAGGTTAGCTGGGATTAGTCACCAACACCCCCTGTGACCCTCATATGGAGGATAAATCGGTAAAAGAAATGGAATTAGGGCTTCAACTATCGACTATTTTGATAGTCAACTAGTCACTGATTATCTAAACGATTAGTTAACCTATTCAGGTTATAGCACTGTCATCTGCTAATGCTGTAACATAGTGGGGGGGGGGGGGGGGGTTGGGAGTCTGTCCGACCGGAGTCTTTTTTTTTTTTTTTTTTTTTTTTTTTTACACTGGATGCCTTTTATGTGGGCTTGGGATTGGCACCTGGAGTAAACTGATGTGGCCCCTCTGTGGCGGGTCAATTTAGTTTGTCCATGAGTAATGGGACTTAGGTCCCTACTAAAGACCCTTCAATTTTTTTAAATGAATGTGAATCTTAGTTTTATATTATTATAATTTTTGAGTATTTCTTATAAATGTAACACTAAACAGTTTGAAGTAATTAACAAGTTGTCCAGTAGTGGATGCTGTGAGCATAGCTTGGCCTCCACTTGTGCAATTCCTACCCATTTACTCTTCAGAAAAAGAAGAATAGTTTCGGTGACAGTGGAGGAAGCAAACGGTGTCCTCCTGAGTGAACAATCACGTCACCTAAGCGGAGAAACAGTGTATGAATATAAGTCTGGTTTTTACACTATAGAATCAGCTTTCAGATTAGACTCCATTATCTGCACTGACAGCACCTTCAGTGAAGCAAACAGTATAGATGGGTACAAAATGAGACTGTAAAATACACTGTTGTTCAGTTCTACAGTGTGGAAAAGATGTGCCATGACTTAGCGAACAATTGTTAAAAATTAAATAAAATATTTTGTTGATAATGATGACTAATCATTTCATCCAATCAGTTTCCATTGCCAGATGTGATCAATGCACTTAATTTTGCACATACACAAATTCTACAAAAGCAAATACACACAACTTCCTATCTGTCCATCTTTGTAACTGTAACACATCACCATTTTCTGTTGCTTTTGCTGCTGAGTAGAAGATGTTATTAACTGCGAGTAAACCCCTGTGGGAGAAGCTCACTACCAATTTATTTTTTCTTTCTCCCCTTATTATCCATTAATATCCCTCAGTCTCAGTCTCATTCACCAATGTTCCGCTCATTTTGTGGGTGATGCTGTGTAGCTGTCAGTGTGGTTACACACTTCCACCCTCTCTCCAAACACTCTTAACCTTCTATTCTCCTCGTAACTCTCAAGCTAGTCTCTTTCACCCCATCTCATTCTCTGACACTGTTTTCCCAAACATCTGCTCTACTCATTTCATGTCCATCGCTCTCTATTTGTCTGGTTTTACCCCTTTCTGCTCTCTCTTTAATGGCTCTTCCTCTCACCTGCTTGCCAGCTGTTTCTGTATAGCTTGTGTATCAAGAGACTACATCAGAGTGCAAGATCTCTCTTTTCATCTTCCATTGCTTTACCTCACTCAACCTCCCATCTCCCTTCAAAAATAACTTTCCTCTTGTTTGCTCAGCTAATAATCTCCCTCTTTCATCCTTGTGAGTCCATAAAGTCTTGAATTTTCTTCTTTGCCTATTTTAGCCGCTCTTCTAGACTCATCACTTTCTTCATTCATATCCTGTCTCTCTTTCCATGCACCCTCCACTTGCCTCCTTCTGTCAGTCTTATTTTCTGCTTGTCTATCTGCATCAGTTGTGCGAGTCAAAAAGATAAGCCACAAGACTGACTGCACCTCACAGGACCATCATCTGTCTCTCTCTCTCTTTGTCTCAAATTTGCTCTCTAATTCTCCTCTACTACATCCCCAACTCACAAGTGCCTCATTGGCTTGTAAATTAAGCTCTTATAGCCAAAAAAAAGACAATTTACATCAGTGGAAATGAATCATTCTCCACAACTTTCACTTTTGCATTAAAACGTAAATGAAAGAAGGGTCCAGGAAAGCAGGACTATATCATATAAAGTAAATCAAATCATCCACAGTACATAGTGATGTTATAAACTGGATATATAAATGGATGTAGTTATCTGGTTTCAAAACAGCCTTCCATTGTGAAGCTGCAATATTCTATATTCCTCAATATTCCCGATTTTAAAATGCTCATGACAGTTTTTGCAACCTGAAATGTTCACACGTCACCTGTAACCAGACTCCTGTTGGACGATACCAGCTGTCGATCACACAGGTGTAGACTCATATGTGCTGTTTTTCATCATCTTTTTCCCCCCTAAATGGGAGCTTATATTACAAAAGTGACATCATGCTCTATTAAAGAAGACCTGAAACTAGTGATTGAGACCATTTAGTTATTCTGGAAATGCTTACAGACATTTTTAAATGAAGTGAGAAATTAAAGGCTCTTTTCCCCCATAGAATTGCATTCTAACTGACTTTTAAATAACCAGCAGAGTCGACCCTGGGGGCTTTTCAGTATATTCTCACTTCCGGGTTGTCCTTAGGCAGCAAACCAGAAGACTGCACATATTTTTATAAGCGCGCTGTGAATGATACAGGCCATGCAATCGGTCAACGTACTTGTCAAGAAATGGAGACAGGACTGATATCATTAACAGCTCTGTTAATTGTGAAGCTATTGGTGGAGTGTCTCCACTCAGCAGTTTTTTTTACTTGGACATCTAACATTAGCTACTGTTTGCCACCACAGCAGACCGTGTCACTATGCAAACCACTGAGAACCGAACACAACAGTGTTGCTTTAGGCTGTCATTGTCATTGAGGATTAATAACTATTGTTTTTGAGAAATTCAACTAATCCAATTAGGAATAATTTCAACATGTATATTTGGATAATATTGAGTAATTAATAGTACTTTTTGTACCAATCACTGTTAAGTTTGCACAAACATAATTTGATAATCACAATCTAGGAAACTATGTTTGTCTGTATCTGATGCAAAGGTACTTTTGATTGTTTTTGCTTTAGTTTTGATTAGATCAGATATTCTGCTGATGTCAGTTATTACTCAGTCCTCCCCTCTCTCTCTCTCTCTCTCTCTCTCTCTCTCTCTCTCTCTCTCTCTCTCTC
>JAFBJR010000179.1:2051289-2109913 GCA_016785285.1 Brachirus orientalis
CTCTCTCTCTCTCTCTCTCTCTCTCTCTCTCTCCCGCTCTCTCTCTCCAGAAATGTCTTATCAATACCCCCTCCACTCTTCTATCAGCCCTGCTTTCCTCCATCTCCTCTTTTATGCCCTCTCCATTTGGCTTGCTGTTGAAGCTGACAGGGCAGAAAAGTGGAGGGACTGGTCCTTTTACTTGGCATATCTCCTCTCCACACCTTTTTACTCTCTCCTGCCCTTTAACTCCTCTAAGCTCCCCTCCAGGCTTTCAATTCTCTCCTGCTGCCCTCATCCCCCTAAAATCTGAGCACCACTACATTCATGAGCCTACGCCTGGCTTAGCTCAATTTTCAAGGCTTCATCACACGCTTGCTTCACTCCTGTTGCATACACAGAACGCATGCAGACAGTGGAAGTGGTCACCACCCTTTTTTCTCTGTGAACGGGAAGAAGGCTGTCTGCCAAACATTTAGAGGTGGAGTACATTTGGCTCATGCAAAGTGTGCATGTTCATATGACATGACAAGCATTTATTGGGGGATTCCCTAGAAAGGGAGATCCTGTAATTGTGTGTGTATGTTGTCAACAGTGGGTGGGAGAGGGGAGTAGTTCCAAGTTGGGTGTCCTGAGTGTGACTCATGAATTCCAGTAACCTCAGTGACACCCCTCCCTGCTATCACTGGCATCCTGTCATAACTGACCAGTGTTTTGACATGAAACGTCGAGATGGAGTGAACAGGTTCATGGTCATCCACTCATGCCAAGAGCAAATTCATGTTTTTCTTCATCTTCAAAGAGAGAGACTAATTTAGAACACATGGATTTTAGGAAAAAGCTTATATTTGGATTTGTTTTCACAACTCAAGGAGAAACTGCAGAATTAATATGGCTTGAATCTAACTCATCTTTAATTTAATTTGAGTTTGGCAAATTATAACTATGTCATACCCAGTTGAAGTGATTTCACTTTTGCAAATGAAATAATTTACTGTGAGGAAAATATCACTCTTTTTTCTTTCGTTTTGTATCTTATTTGTCACAATATAAGGATACTATTAGATAGGCACTGTTTGATTTATATCCAATATACTGTAGGTATAGGATAATACTATATATTAGGGGTGTGAAACTCAAGCACAGAAGTGGCTGGGAATTAAAAATTTTGTCCAAATCTAGGGCCAGACTAGGTCAAATAATAATAAAAATAAAATCGAGAGATCAAATTTGAAATTAAATATGTGTCATGTCAATCTATATTGCTGAATGCAATGGATAATTTTTTCGTAAAATAAAATGTATTGATTTACCCATGGAATAGCCTCAGATGAGGCTAAATATTAAGAATGGGCGACTGTTTTATATATATACACACATACTGTATGTGTATATATATATATATATATATATGTATATATATATATATATATACACATCAGACTCACAAAAGAATATAAATGTAGAAGGCTCTGTGTTTTCAAAATCCACAGTGAAATTATTTGTTTAATGGGCAAGGTAACTTGATGTGTGATACTAATAAGTGAGTCAATGAAGGAGCAGTAAAGACATAACACATTATCTCGTGGGCCAAATACCATTGTACGGTGGACCTGATGTGGCCCTCGGGCCTTGACTTGGATATGTACTGTATGTACGTACAACTGTCACTGTGCAGTAAGTATATATATATATATATATATATATATATATATAATTATCTGATGAATGGATTAATTTGAAGCTGAATGTTAATAAACTCTGAATTATAAACTAATGAGAAGAATAATTACCTTTGCAAACTCAATCTACCAAAGACCATGTGATAAAATGAAAAGCTCCCTGTACAGCTATGAAATAAGCATCCGATTAAGTAAACCTTTCTCCTTCGAAAACAGGAGCCTTGCACACTTTACTGTATGATTAAATGCTCTGGTGTATTTTGGTATGTGTGTATGTGAGAAATTTGTTTGTGACTGCCAGTGTATTCTTTGTCTGTATGTGTGCATATACTGCATATACTGTATGTTATCAGAGGCCAACTTGTGTTCTCAGACACAGTCAAGGACCACATGACATCAGACTCATACTCATATCTCCAGAATATTAGAGTTCATGCTTCTGTAAGCTTAGCCACTCATTTGATGACCAGCTTTAACTGTGAATGTGTGCACTAAAGTGTAAACCCAAGTGTATCCACAATGAATGTTAAAATGCCTGTTTATCACAAGCTCACTTAATGTACAGCATTTTCCTTGAGCCTCCATTTTGTGCAGTATGTTTGTGAGACACTATTTGCCACATAACATTTTTGCACAGGGCCAACAGGTTGGAATAGCTTTTGATTAAAATGGGCTGAAACAGATGGGAGGAGATGGAAAGATAAAGACAGAAATGAGAATGGGAGAGATTGAAAGAGGAGGATCTGGGGAGATGGAGTGATATGTAACGAGGCACAGGCAGATAAGACAACACTGAGAGAGGAAGGCAGCAGATAAGAGAGGAACTATTGGAAGAAAGACGAGGAAGAATGAGAGAGATATGCGAGAAGCCTTTATAAAAATACTGTGCTTCTGTCACTGCCAGGAATAGAAGTCATATTGTGGTTTTGCACGGAAGCAAGGTGCACCCCCACTGCGTAATACTTGCATTACCCAAACATTATATGCACTAAGTGTATGGTATTCTGCTTGTTTTAACACACAAAGCGCAAACTTTGTGCAACAGCTTCTCTGAAACTCGTAATGTAAGTGTTAAATTGTCTGAACAAAATATATTTGTAATTTGTCTATTTTAGTATTTCCTCTTTTAGATTTGACACAAGAACTTGCAGAATAGTCGGTACAGTATTCAAAGCATTGGTATTTGTCTACAAGATATAGAAATGTCATTGTGATCATTAGACAGTGTATATGCGGCTCTTTGTAGAAATCTTTGTACCTAGAATTTGTTGGCTCTGTGGTGATACTGTTTTTTTCTTTTACATGCACCAAATGCAAATATGTCCACCAAGCAGACCAGAAGTAACCTTTATTGCTGTAACCAACAGTTATTTTCATAATCCATTAATCTATCGATTATTTTGTAATTGTTTGGTCCATAAAATGTCAAAAAAAAGTTGATCAGTGAAAAGGACTGATGAATCGATTATCAAAACAGTTGAAAAATAATTTAGTAATTGATTAATAATTAGTTAATCTACTAACTGTAGTAACAGACCTAAAAGCTTTCATTATTTGACTGGTTGTCCCTATCAGCTTGTATGTACCCTATTTGTATTTCTTTCACATAAATGTATGCGTAATAGATGTTATCCTATCTGGGTCATCTGTTTATCCAACAGCTTATGAGTTGTTTGGAGCAGAAAGGCCAAGTAACGTTTACATGTGTGTTTTTGTGTTCCCTTTGTCATACCCCCCCTCCATCCCTACCCCCTTTCAGTGCATATGCAGACACCCCTCAGTGGCAGGAAAAAAAAAAATGAGTAAAATTCTGAACAAACACAGGGGAAAAAACCTTGGGGGGAATTCCTCAAAGTGAGCTAAGATATTCTGTCAGAACATACACGCACACACACACACCTAAATACTTATACACATGTGCATGTTCAAAATGGCAAGTGGATGACTGGAAGCAGTAGATGCTATCAACTTGAGGTTCATTCCTGGATTTAAACACACTGAATCAGCAATCAATCAAACACTGGAGCTAAGCCCTCACAAGCCGACTGAACAGTAAACACATAAAAGAAGGGACAAACATACGCACAAAACAAACACCTACCTGCTGCTCAGTGTATTAATGTAAGACTGAAAAGTGGATTTAAGTATAAGCCTTTTATATGTACTGTAGCCCTTGCTTCAAAGCCCCCACCCACCTTGTGTCCTCATGATTCTACCACAGCTATACAAATTAGTAACATCCTATATGGTGTGCAATGGTTCCCCTAATTTCCTGAAATGATAAGGAAAGGGGGCGTTTAGAAAAGGAGACCTTAGTTTAGTCCACTCTTCATCTCACTTTTAGATGTCACTAATTCTTACATGGTGGACCTTTAATTGTTCACTGTGTCAACTGCTGAACATGTTCAAGAGGTAAATTTATGTGTCAAATCCCCAGCGTCAAGTCTCTTCCAAGCCTGTTTTTAGTTCTGTCCTAAAGGCAAAAGTTCCCGAAAATCATCAAAGGGGTTTCATAAATTCTTGAATCGTGTTGACAGGTCAGACATGCTGTATGCTCAACAGAGAGATCTTTCTGTTTTTTGATAAGTTAATTCAAAGAAAATTTTTTAAAAGGAATAGAATTTTAAATTTTATTGATAGTTAAGTGTATAAATATTAGGACGGGAACAGGCTAAAACAAAACTACAAGAAAATAAGACTAATTAAAAGTAAATGGGAATTAGGGCCACATGATTGGCTAAGTTGTTGCATACTCATTAATATAAATTATAACAATTCAAGTGGAGATATTCTCCAGAACCAACATGCAGATTATAATTTAGAAAACAAAAAATAAATCTCCCATCTATGCTACTGTAATTTAACAATTATTGGAGCATTGATATTGCTTTTTAATTAATCCCTTTGGTTTTGTATCTTGACCCTTGACTAAATAAGCATTAGTGCAGCTGTCTTTTACAATATGAAATTTTATTTTGTAAAACCATTTCATTATCACTTGGTACTTTCTCTCCTGTCTGTCTGCCCCCTCTCACAGTACTGTCACAGCACGGCTGTGGCTGTTATTTGATTGGACAAGACTCTGCAGCCCATTTTCTTCTGACAGGTTTTAATCCATCAGGCATACATCTGTTAACGCTGCAAACGCAGGTTAAAATCACACACATTTCATACAGATTGATCTGAATTTTATCTCACGAACTTCAGACTCCATGGTCCCTATATTCATGGTCGATTTGATTCCAATGGTTCGTAAAATGATTCCTTATGAACAGTTGAATGCGTTAATAAAAACAACTCTCTTTTTTTCAGCATTTCATACTAGCCAGTTTGAAGGTGAAACATCAAGAAAACTCAGTCAAGTCCACCTGCCTTATATCTACACTTATGCAGATACAAAAACCAAAAAACAATACAAAAAAATATTATGATTGCATATATTATCCAAGTGTGAGTTGCCTTTTTATATTGTACTACAACCAAAGAACTTGAACCTGGATGACTGAGAACCTTCACAAAGTTTCAGTGAGTTTGACAGGGGAGGCTATTTAAGTCTTGACCTTTAGCTCTCCATGTTATTCTACATGAGGTTAAATAGGCCTCAGAGGCAGTCATCCAAGTTATAACCTAATACGCTGGTATTTTCATATTCTACTGCCAAATGCAACCCTTCAGCTGTGTGTGTGTCTAAGTGTGTGTGTGTGTAAATCACAGCACTGTGACTTAAGCCTCAGGGCCAGATGAAAAGTAAGCATGGAGAACCTGAAGGAAGTTGGGATAAGTTGGAGGCTCAGTGAATCTGGTGACTGCAGTGGAGCAGAGCTACGATGAAGTCACACTGTCAGGTGACTATACAGTAGCAGCCCATTAATACAATCATGTTTGCAATCTCATACTTTGATATTTTGATGTGCAAGTACTAACAATCCAACATACTTTGCCCTTCCTCGTTCATCACTGCATCTTGATGTTGCTACCTCCTTTTCTCCCAACTAGGGAGAAAATAATTCCATAATATATATCAGAATATCATTTTAAAAAGGTTTAATATATGTGAAAATATTGTTTATACACTTATGTATAAATATTTCAGTTGTTTTGTTTACCACAATTAACTGGATTGTTCAACTTTCACTCAAGAGCAATACTGTGACAGTTTAATGGGATGACGTCCAATATCAACTGATTTGAAACTTTAAATCATGATAAAGTTTTTGGCCATTATGCCCAACCCTACTCCAAATCAAGCATATGTTACTATTAGGGCCTCCATAAGCTAATGCAGCACCATCAAGAAAAGTAGACTATTCAATGGTTTTCATTTAAATATCAATGCAGAGTAATGCAGTAAGTAAGTGGAGACAGCACATAATGATGACAAAAATAGATTAAATCATGCATTTATGAAAGATGTAAGTAAGTGGCATGTTAATTGGGTCTATGGATTAAAGAAGCAACAGTGACGAAATAATAAATTACTGGAAGATAAAGTGCTTTCCCAACTTAGTCGCTGCAGTCTCACAAGCAAATGTTACAGAGACACACTTTCAGCAGTTAAAGGTCACGTCAAACAAAGAATGTAGGACTAAATAAAGTTATCTCACCGTCTCTCCTTATGTTGCCTCTGATCACTTTGGCTGTGGAGACCTGAGCCTTCGTCACTCCGGCCATAATCCCTAACAATAAAGCCATGCACATCTGGAGAAGCAGCGGTCCATACATGCTGACAGCAAACTCGTACACGCTGTTCAGGAAAAAAAAACCCGAAAACTTTTCACCTTCCAGTGAATAAAATAAAAATATCGTTTACTTCAGAAAAAAGGTTGTTCCAAAGCGAACTTTCCGTGCGGTCAGTTCCACGAGTTTTCTCCGCTGCCCGGAGCTGAGAGACACTTGTTGACTCCCGTGTTGCGAGCTGTGCCAAAGTGGCCTAATGTCCCCAGCGCGTGCCTTCGTCGAAAAAGTTGAGCCACACACCGAGAGAGCGAAAACTCCCAAACAGCTCTGCGCAGGTGGAGGATAATATAGCCGCGTTCACGGTCAGACATGAGACCGCAGGCGCCGGGATTCTTATCGCTGTGAAGCCAAAAAACCTTTTCTCCGAACACTGACAAATACTCTGCATTGTTTACTAACTTCAGTCTGACGCATCTGTACTGTGAAAGTCAAACCGTGCCAACAGAGGGGTGCGCGCGCACTGTGTGTGTCTGTGCGCGCGCGCGTCTGTGCGCTGGTATTCGTTACCTCTTTCGGACCTTTTTCTGGCATAAACACTGACCTTGTCAGGACCAAGATTCTTCATGAAGACCAAAACCTGGTCCTAAAGAGGCACAATTTGATTTCTGAGGTTAAGTGTAAGATTTGAGCCATCCATAGATTTGCTGCTGTGAATGACACAGAACTGCTGTGTCTCTCCTCTTTTTTATATTTCTCATTTACTTTTCCAAATAAACTGTCACAGCTCTTCTAACACAACGCAGGGTACAGGCCCTTGTGTAGGATTTCAGGATATGGACATGTTTATGTTCTGTGTGTTTTTGTTATGTAGTAAAGGCACTTTCTGTCCTGACCAAACTCCCCTTAAGTCACATTCATATCCAAAGGTTATTTAATTGACTCACTCACTCACTCACTCATTCACTTGCTTACTGCATTCCATCACATTTTTCTAGGACACATTATTCCAGGAGTTAGACTTTATTAGATGAAGTTGCCAACTTGAGATTTATGCTGACTTAGCACAAAGCCTTCTCATTGCCCAGCAATTGGCTAATGACTAATGCAGCACCTTTAAAACATAGAACCACTTAGGGGATGATATAGGTTATTAATGGAGAGTGGAGCTTAATTAAAATTAGAAGCTATTCGAGGCAACCCTTTTGAGTTTCAAAGGCATATGCACCTACAGAAAGAATTTATCACAACACTAAAGGATGGCTGGCAGGCACAAATGTGTCCTATACCATGCATGCTTATATACACACACGTGCACACACACTACTGGTCCTGACAAGGTCAGTGTTTATGCCATAAAAGGTCCTAAAGAGGTAACAAATACAACCACACACACCTGTTAAAAAACAAAGAAGAATACATTTGTAAATAATACATTTGCGTATTGAATTAAGTAATTATAGTTAATAAGTATTATACAGACGTAATAATATTGTAGCAGGTTAAACAATCAACCAATAGCAAAGCAGCAGCATTATAGATATAAAAGGCATAATAAAAACAATAAAAACATTGAAATAGAGAGGTAAAAGAAAGTCGGGGGGGACATATATTAAAAGAGACTAAAAGTTGCAGTTACGACTGAGATGCTGAAGAGATGATAATTTCATTTCCATTTAAAAGCAGTGGCAAACAGGTAGGTTTTCAGGCTAGATTTAAAAGAATGAATTGATGTAGCAGATCTGCAGTCTTCTGGGAGTTTGTTCCAGATATTTGGGGCATAAAAACTGAAGGCAACTGAAGAATCTGAACTCCTGCTTTGAAGCCTCTATATTCACAATTTGGCAGATGCCATGTTTTGCAAACATACAATAAAAGACCTGGTGCAGATGATGATGGATACTGATCTGGGGTCGCGTTAACTGAGAATTCTCCGTCACTGACCGATATTTTCCTACCATGACAGAAAAATCTGAAGACTATCCGTCATTTTGACAGATTGAACACAGAGGTTGATCTACCATAACTTGAAATAATTCACACACAACACCGTCAATAACCACCTGTAAACAGTGCCGCTAGCAGCCGTGATTCTGTACAATTAAATATAATTCTGTCGGCACAGGGCCACTTACCAGCCCAGACAGCCAAAAACTCTAGTGCAACTGCTGATACTGATGTCTTTTTGATTTGTCTCATGCATTGTTGTGTTATTTTCCTCTGAATAGGAACAAATTTACAAATGCAACAAAATGCTGACTGAGACCATTAACTTCTCAGGAAAAGTTTTACTGATATTAGTTTTCATTTAGAATTCCAACCAAACTGAGTTCTTTTTGCAACCAGTAGAGTCACCCCCTGCTGGCTATTCAGTATTTTCTTACTTCCAGATTAGCTTCACCAGCAAACTAAATCCCTTCTTTTTTTATCTATGGTCTATGAGCTTTGCATGTCACATGGCTGACCATCTATCATTGCCATGACTCTTGCATCTCATGCATTGAGTGACTGAGGCTGTACAAACATGAGGAAATGTGTCATAAGGGATTAAGAGGAGCCACTTTATCAACACTATATCTGAAACAAGTGGAGCCACTTGTTAGTGAAGGTTGCTTGACATTCTCATCATTTTTGTCCACAACTGTGTGTTTTCAGTGTGCTACAAGAACATTGTCAGTACCGTAGCCTCTGGTGCCTCATGAATCAGTGGAAATGGCTACACACCATTACATTATCAGCAAATATGCAATAAAACTCAATACGGAAAGAACAGGCCAGTTCCATATTTGCTTTTGCCCAATGTTATAACCCACCCTACTGCTATCAAAACATCATTGTGCCACGTTTTCTTCTCTGCCCTAACAATCATAATTTCTGATATGCCCTCATTTTGATTTTTTCCGGAATATTTTCTCAACAGTACTTTGCAGAAAATACAGGCAGATATCACACATTTTGACATGCTTCACTGCACCCTCCATCTTCCCTTTTCTCTCTCTCCCCCCTCCTTTCAGGTGTTACTAAACCTCAGACTATCAACATATGAGTTAGCTTCTCACATTTGCAGTAAAACATTAGCGTATTGTTTGTTTTGACTGACATGAATTAATTCACTTCTTGGATCCATGGCTTTACCACTGAATATATGGATGAGGACAATGTTCTTGGGTCATGATTATTGTAATTTTGCTCGAAGTTTCACACTTTGTTTTAGCCACAAATGACAGAAAGACTCAAACTGGAAGGGATGATCTTGAAAGTATAATCATTAATACTATGGTAAAATCTGGATAAAGTGCTGATGGGAAAAAAAACATCTGATTATAGACAAATAAAAAACAAACAGAGGCCCAATACAGCTTCTTATATTAAGTGGAAATATCTCTTTTTAATGTAGCAATGAGTCGTATTTAGTTTCTGGTGAAGTGTGTGAGATTCACCAGTGTCAGTGTTTTATTCTGGTATTTAACACTCAGTCAGTAAATAAAGTGTTTTATACTTTTGTAATGGCCGTAAAGGATTACATTTTACATTTAATGGCTCTGCTGTGTGCTTGATAATAAGGAGCTAAGGCAATTAAGTCTTATCAGCTCTGTTGGGGAGCGATGTAGCGTTGTGTGGTTTGTTTGTTCATGTTCATGTGTTTGTGTCTGCATGTGTGTGAGGGAGAGTGCGAGCACAGCGTGATCCACTGCGATGTAGTTTGAGAGCACGTGTCTGTTTAATTCAATACAACAGCAGTGTAGCGTTCCTGTAAATGGTTGTATTCAGTGGATATTTTAGCACACATGCTAATTAATGTGTACATGGTCCGTTATCTAACTTTATATGTACTGCTGTTGTTTTTTTTCTGTGTGTGCACGCATGCATTTGTGTATTTTTTTGATTCAGAACTAACTTTGAATACATGAGTCTCTATGCGACATATGTATTTTATATAGAATATGTGGATGTGTTTGTTAGTTGAAGACAAGAAAGGTGTGTCTGTGGAGTCCACAGAATCAGACATACTGGTAAGCTTGTCATAATAAACCATCTTAATACTCCTACATGCATCAAACAATAGACGAGTAAAATCACATAACACAGAAAGAGAGAGAACTCACCTTCACAAAGGCAACACACACAATAGAATGCATACAATTATGATTTAAATACAATAATAAATGACAAATAACATTGTTCTAAATTGTGACCTTCACAGGCAATCTATATCACTGTAAAAAAAAAAATGTAAAAGCTTCTGAGGCGGCCACACAGTTGGTGTAGTGGTTAGCACTCTTGCCTTTGCAGCAAGAAGACCTGGGTTTGTGACCCAGTCAGAACAAGGGCCTTTCTGCATGGAGTTTGCATGTTCTCTCTGTGCATGCATGGGTTTTCTCCAGGTTCTCCAGCTTATTCCCACAGTCTTAAAACATGCAGATTTAGGGATTAGGCCAATTTGACACTGTAAAATGCCTGTAGGTGTGAATGTGAGAGTGGATGGCGGTTTGTTTCTATGTGTGGCCCTGCGACGGACTGGCGACCAGGGTGTAGCCCGCCTCTCGCCCTATGTCAACTGAGATTAGGCACCAGCACCCCATCTGCAATAAAGTGATAGAAGATGAGTGAGTGAGTTTCTGAGGCTACAATAACAATAAATTCATGAGATCAGAGTATTGGCAATTCCATCCACTTTTCTAAAAATACACTTAATATTTAATTATGTCTTCATAGGTACAAATTAGGGACATGGACAGACAGTAGAGGAGTGGTTGAAACGAAAGATTATTGTACTTTTTCGTGCATCTATTTTGTTACCTTTATAGGTATAACTTAACCTGCAATCTCAATACTGAAAATCAAATGTATGAATGATTTTCCATATAAAAAAAACTATGTGTCCTCCCAGGTTTCATTTTAATGCTAGATTATGGTGAAACATGCAGGTTTTGTAAACACAAAACACACACACACAAAAAAAGACAGCCACTTTATCTTTGTTACACATGGGGTTTTTCTGAATACAGGATGCCGTAACTCAGCCAATCTGTAGTTAGTGAACCCACACACACAGACACTTACCTAAACATACATTCTTACATGCTCCACTGACATGCACTCACCTCCTTGCTCCCTCCTTTGTACAATGAAAGAACAGCACATGTAACCATCCTTTCAAGAACTGCATGCCTCATTGTTCGTAATGTTACACACACACACTTGCATGTTCACACACAGATTTTGAGCTCATTAAGAGATTCCCAGAGGGCAGCCAAGAAAAGCAGACTACTGTGGGAACCTGGATGAATCTGCCACCTAAACAGATTCAATTAAGACATAATAAAATAAAATAAAAAATAGTGGATAATCTAATACATCTATTACTATATATATTATCTGATCAACAATCAAATAACAGGACAGCCAAAGCCAACGTAACTAAAGGTTTTTAGTGTGGATTGTAATAAAAAAATCAGTTTTTAGGGGGAAAACTCAATTGGAAGCAGAAACTGAAAGATTAAAGCAAAACTATACAAAGCATCTGACTAGTATCAAAGAGTAACGCTCTGCATGCTCGAAAGTGGCGGTAAAAGCTCTTCTTTCAAAGAGAGAGGAGCCGCTGTGGTCAGCTTGAATTTGTGCCACTTAAGACCTGCAACAGTAACAAGTATTTACGGCAAAAACGACCAAAGAAACAACCACAGAGGTGCCTCAGATAATAATCCACTTTAATTGCTCCACTGTGCACACAGTATGTTTTAAACCCAGTATAGACACATCAAGTGTACACTGTGGGATTCTTCATCTGTTGAACTATAACCCATTAAAGCTTGTAGAACTCATTTAATCGGTTACTTTTTCGAAATGAAGTTTACTACTGTGTATACACCTGCCTGCACATAGTGGTCATGTTTTCTTTTACCAAAGCTATTCCCCTTATCTGATGATAAACCAAAGGATGAAAGAATGAAAAAGTGCAGAGGTGATGAGACAGAGAAGACCAATGATGTTGGCATCTTCGGCTCAAACCTTTCTACATTTTAAAAGTTTAGCAAATTTATATTTGGAGTTGAGTATAAAAAAGCTTTGATTATCAGTTTTCAAGAACATAAGCAGTTGTCATAGGCTATGCTAGATGTGTGACTCATATCTCGCCAAAAATAAAACCAAGGTTGCAAAATTTACACAAGCTTTTGCCCACACAGTCATGCATAATTACAAGTGGGAAATCAAGCAATAGAGAGCAACACTTTTTTATTGGTCTGTTATGTTGTTTGTCCTCAAAAGTATAATAAAGAGACAGAGAAGTTACAACATGTGGCAAGAAATGTATCAAATGAAACCTGACTGCACCATCTGCTTCCCCAACTGAAACCCAAAAGTCTCACTGTTCCTGTTTCAGTGCCCTCATGTTGAATCCACAATCTGCTTTTCATTCCTGCATGCAACTCCCTGCTTATTCTCCTCCTCCACATTTCTTTCCATCCTGCTTTCTTTCACTCTGCTCCATCTCATTTGCCCAACCTTCCAAAGAACTCTCTTCCTCATTTACTAAGTATGACTTTTATCACACCACACACAGAGATTTGTGCATCTGTGCCAACACACACATGCAGGTTTGTGAAGCTATTCTTCTTAGGACATTGCCTTGACTTTTATTCATTTGGACAGCCTAAAAAAAGCTTTATCCCTAACGTTAACCATTACCAGTTAGTGCAGAACCCTAACCTTAACCCATCCACAATTTAGATTTTAGGCCTAAGCTTAACCAGTTCATTAGAAATAAGGTTCTGTCTCAATAGGGCCAGGTTTTGGTCTTCATGAGGACAACTGGTCCTGACAAATGCCAGTACATGCTCACACACATCCATGAATAGCACCACACCAATTCTGGGAAACCATCCCAGTTGGACCCAAACTAGAAACTGTGTTGTAACAAAAAGTGTGTATGTGTATAAGTGATATCACTGATAATAGCTTTGTTTGTCTAAAGTCTTATTTTGATTACACTTTATATTAAGAGTGCATGATTTCGCACAACCTTGTACTATCAGTGTCTCCAGACAAAATACAAACATTCCGCTTATTTGTTGTGGTATCTATGAAACGGGACAAGAAGGTGTGATTTATAAAGTGATTTTTAATCTTTAAATGCAATCCTTTAGTACACTCAGAAAGAAACTCCATTAAATTTAATGATGTTGCCTTCATTCTATTGGAGTTATGTCAGAAATCTCAAACACTGCTATCTCAAAAGCTGCACAGGCGAAGCCAAAGGCATCTCTCTGACTAGATACCGCTGAGGTTAAGCAAGAAAAAAATAAGTGACCTGACCCTTCAATCGTTGCAAGATTGAGGTGTCTGTAAAACTGTGATTAATGATCAGCATTTGAATGACTGCTCAGAAGAATTTTAAGATTACACAAGAAGGGACAAAGCTTTTAGAGGGCAAATGTGCAGCAAGCAAGAAAAGCCCTGCAGCCTCATTGGCTTTTAAGGACTGCCCACATGTGTCTGCTCTTATGATTTTGTGATCATAAGTGTTTTGATCTATGCAGGTAGATCAGGAATTAGAAAACAAGATTGAACATTGCATATAATCAGACTTACAAAAAAACATTAAAGATCCCCTCAGGGAACTAACTTTTACAAGCACTTAACTCTCCATTCATCCACCTATCCATCATCTGTATAACTTATGTTTTATGGGTTGCTGTGGGAGGTGGAGCTGATCACAACTCATACTGGGAAAAAGACATGGCACAACCTGGAGAGGACACCAATTCTTCATAGGACACCACACAGAGAAAAAAAAAACTTTTCATGATCACATTTGCACTAACGTGCAATTTAGAGCTCGATGAAACCCTAATCTGCATGTCTTTGGACTGAACCCACACTGGCTCCAAAAAATGTGTGAGGTAAAACCACAAAAGTACAGAAGCCAAGAACTACAACAGGGAAGGAAAAAATATCTGTACTGTTTCTGGTTATTACATTTTAGTATTATCATTGTAATGTGTGACCTGTATCTCATTATAGTGTCATCTGTATTTTATTACAAGTTAATCTGTATCTCATTATAACCAGATCTGTACCTCATAATAATGAGATTTTTTTTTACCCAATAATGAGATTTTACTTTTTTAAACATGCTTGGATTTCCTTAAAGTTGGCTTGATCAAACTACCATGGGGCATTCACAACAGAGACAGAGGTCTGCAAAATTTCTTCAAAAAAGAAAAATCTCATAACACGATCTGTACCTTGTTTTATTGAGATATTTTTTTCACATTACAATGAGAAAACTATAATATGTTGTAATAATGAGCAAGAGCTCAGAATTGTGCCCCGACTGTGGCATTTCTGTGCTTTTTTTTCCGCAGAAGTACCGCAATGGGAATGTTCAAAATAGCTCAACAGTACTTCATTTGGATTCACTAGTGTAGAACCAGTCCTGCGTAGAAAATGGCTTTGGCCAGAAAAGACACATCTGCAGCATTGTTTCACAGATGTTGAAGGACCAGTGCCATCACAGGAAAGAGAGCTGACACTGGGCATATCCTGTAGTGCGTTTCTGGTCCTGTTCACATCACTGTCCAAGAAGTATGTCTACTCCTGCACAACCATCTGCACATTCCCACTAGTAACACACCCTCATCACTGATGCACTGAATAAATATAGTCATCAGAGAACACCTGAAACAGTGAAGAGGAGTAACAATTCATATGCCTGTTACCTGCAACAATACATTTCTTGCTTCAGATTTCCAAGTGGGAAAAGAAAACTGGAAACAGTTAAATTAGCCCACTAGTTTTATCACAGCTGGGAACCAATGATGCGCGACTATAGCTGGAAAAGACTTATCATGTTGCTTCATCATTGGGGTCCATCACAATACAACTTTACCCAAACTGGTGCTAGGGGGATATGTTGCTGCTAGATTAGATTTTGAGTGGAGTGCTCTCGCTGTGGGCACCATTGTCATCCTGTTAAACTAAGAGTCACAGCTGTATACCTTCTCTGGATGACTGGAGTTACATTCAGGTAGATAATACGTGTTTGATCACAATTTTTATCTATTAGGTCATATTTATGGATCAGTATTAGTCACTCAAACTGGAGCTCACAATGAGCACCTTGTATATTCCTATAGAAAGTAGATCCTCTTCCATGGAGCCCACCATTATGCACCAGCAGGTTTATAAAGTAGCCTGGGTGGAGGATGCAAATCAAACACTGGCTCTAGACAGGGCCATTTGTGTGCATGTGCATGTTTTGGTATACACAAGGGATAGTTGTACAAGGAGTGCTCAGTCTCATGCAATTTGCAACCTCACTGCTAGATGCCACTACATACAGTACAACGTGGAGGTCCTTTAAAACCAAACAAGCCTGCCATCTCCATGTACACAGTGGATATTAGACTTGCTCACATCTGCAGTAAACACTGTGTTGCTGCCCCAGGGAAGACAGGACAAATGCCAGGTCTGTCATACATATGCTGCGGACATACAAACACATACATGCACACATACACACTAAGGGAGAAAGGTGTGGGAGAAATATTATCGGTATATCTGCTGCTGGCACAGCATTTTAATACACTTAGTTGAAAAAAATGCTCCTTAATCAAGTAACTCTATATATCAAGAGAGTGATGGTATTTGCAGAATGTTTATTTCTGTCTGTGAATTAAATTGTTTAGGCTCTTCATGAGTGACATTGTTGTCCATGTTGAGTTCCATATATTGTTTCATTTTCCATAGATTCAGCAAGATAGAAGTGTTTTTTGTGCACATTTAAAGATATTTGCTATTAGATACTTACAGACTGTAAAGCCCTTCAAGGTAAATTGTGTTGTTTGTGTACAGCACTTTGGTCAACTGTGTTGTTTTAAAGTGCTTTATAAAAAAAAAGGTTGGATTGGATTTGATTGGACATTCACATGAATCTCTCTATATGGACAATTTGACCTTGTGATGACATTTTGTTAGGGGGTAGGCATTTAGGTTAGAGGTAACACTTTGTTTAGGCTGTCCAAATTAATGCAGTGTCATGGGAAGAGTAGCTCCATGTAAAAACCTTTGTGTGTGTGTGTGTTTCTCATCCCTGCATAGTAAATGGACTTCAGAAATGTCAAGTAGCCTCAACTGGCCCATTAATTCCTGTGCTTCACTGGTGGAGATGCAGAGATATTTAGCATGTTACGTGACAGATATGTCACAGACAGACAGACAGACACACACACACCATAAAGAGGTACCCTAAAGAGGTAACAAATGCAAGTACACACACACACACACATCACATACACAATCATAAACACAGAGAGAGGCATTGCTGGCTTTAGACGAGGACATGAATTCAGGCAAGGATTCAGTCGCTGCTTCTCGCTCTTTCTTCACCCGCTCTCATTCTCTACAAGGCTGTGCCACTGTCTTGTTTATTGTTAGTGTTTGGGTATTCAGGATTTTATTAATATGTGGTTTCCTCATATGAAAAAATCCAAAATCCAGCCAGACCTGAGGGGCATTATCTCAGTTCAATCTAATATTCTTGATGGAGATGTACCACTGACTGTCAGATTATTTATTTAGTTTTTATTTTTAGTGGATAATGTGCTGCTACCATGAGAAGGGGCTGTAATGACATCATAGCTTGTCTTGGTTTCAGTTCCCATGTCAACTCAGGAAAAAGCACTGAGATGCAAATGCAGTAACTGTATATGTGTGGTCATACAGGACAAAATGGATAAGTTATGTTGAAGTTAGACGAGAAGCTACAGGAGGAGTGTAAAAGTGAATAGCCCTCTGTACAACATCAATTCCATCTCCGTTATTGTGTGGAGAAACTAAATTATGATGAGTGTACAGTGATTACACAGTGATGTTAGAATGATCAGCTGAATTATTGAAATCCATTTTGCATTGAGCCATTCAGTTTCTATTAGCTGCAATATACCTGCTGCATCATATATTGTTTGCGTGGCTCCAAACTATTGCCCACAGTGTCATAAACAATTTAGTGATCACTCATCAGTTTGTCAAGTCTCTTGGCACTGAAGACCATTAAATGAATAATTAGCTCAAAAGACCCCCTCTAATTAAAATCAAGTTCTTAACCTTGTCCAAAATGTTGTGTTATTTAAGTAATACAAACAGTTGTGAATAATACAAACCATGACATTTTAGCTGAGAACTACAGTATACCAGTTTATATTGTGTGATGACATGGGTAATTTTGCCACTTTCGTTCTTCCTAGATTATTACTGAGAGTTACAAAAGTGTTCAAAATTAGCCTTTGTCCTTGACACAACATAATGGATGTAATGCTGTTGCATCTGCAAAGACATGGGCCCAGATTACATGGTGACACATGCAAGCCAACAAAAAAAAAAAAAAAAAGATACTAAGCACACTCACTATTCTGATACATCTAATCATCAGAAGTGCATAACTGAGTTGGTCTGATGATTGATCAGACATCATGGATGATTCAAACTCACTCGCACTGCTCACAGCCTTTCTTCTTCTCACATTTAGGTCACTGGATCCTAAACTGACAGACGGCCTCAAACCAGCCCTGCATTATACTGTACGCAGTGAAGAGGTGGGTCACCTTTCTGAATCAATAACCCTGACGTGATCAAACTTATAAGTGCAGGTGAATGCTGACTTGTAAAATTTTCTGGGATTCACCTTGACAAGATTGTGTGTGAAATTCAGATTTATTTTTTATGTCCAGCTGCTGTCTAAGTGAACCTCTGTTATAAAAGCTTCATTCAGTGACACAACCAGTCCTGCGGTCAGCACCCTTCATATTGATCATACCTTCATGAAAGCGACAATGCTTCACACTTTGATAAAGAGAGTTGATCATGAAGGGCATGAAAGAATACAGTACTATAGGCCTTATGTCATGAATGTTTTAACTGTATTTTGACTGCATTGCACCAAAATGCAAAAATGAATAAGTTAAATAATTTAATTATTATCAAACTGTATGTTTAACTTTTATAATTAGGCCACTAGACAATAAAGTCTTTTTTTCACTTGATATGCTGCACAAATTCCCAAAGGAGGGGGAAATCCTACAGGAATCACACAGGTTTGTCTCTATTTGGCATCATTGCTAGCTCTGTAAAACCTGTGAAACCACCACTTTGACATTACAAACCAGAAACTTGAATACTAGTTTACATGGAGATCGGTTTATCTTGAATTTCTACTGCGTAAAGTTAGCCAGACATACACGCAACATTGCATTTAGAGCTAGTGCTTTGGAAAAGTTTATGCCTGTCATTACAGCGTTTTATGACAGATTATTGTAGTTTTATTAGTTCAATTGCTTGAAAAGCAGAATATGGTAATATCCTTAACTTTGATGGTATCATCATTTTTATTTTCTCTTTTGACTGTTGTCCAAATTGTTGCTGAGGAAAAAACCCTTAACAGTTTCTCACCCCAGAGATAAACAAAGTGCTGGTGGCTCTGTTCCAATTTTATGTTCCTATGCCAATAGTTTAATGCGATACAGTATGATAGGCATGAAAATAAATACTTCTTAATATGCGTTTCTGATGGCAGTCACTTAGCTAAATGTAACATATTGCTTGCCTATTCAAACTTTGGTATTAGGGTGTTACTGCTGTTTTACTCAGCATAGCCTCAGGCACTGAGAATAACGGCTCTCAGTTCCATTCACTTAGTCTGCATTATATTTGACACTATATTTTCTTATTCTTACAATCAAGGCTTCGGGGTAAAGGACTTTTTCTGGACAAAAATTTCTTCTGAAAGGTACAAGTAATTGTATCTGGTTGGTTTTCATTGTGCTGAGGCAAAAGGAGAAGATGGATTTTTGTTAATGCCAGTCAAAAAGAGAGAGAGAGAGAGCAATACTGCCAGGATGAGAGAGAAGGAGGGAGCAATAGATATAAATGAACTGCAAACTTGAGAGTATGAGCATCAAGTATATCTACAGTCAGCTGTAAGTACACTGCTGATTCAGCTGGGATGATCAAACACTCTTGTCTTGCCTTGCATACACCGATTCTGTATCTCTTCTGCATTTAAACCTCTTGCTCACTCATTTCCCCTTTTCTCCCTTCTTTCCTACCTCTCAATCCCTGCCTGTTTATGGATGCGAAGCTTAGTGAAGGACAAATGTCTGGATCCTCTAGAATTGAGATTTACAGCATGTGCTGCAGGGCAAAAGTTCTCTGCATAGCATCTTGTAATGATCAGTCCTGTAACTGCTTAGGGTGTGAAAATGTACAAGACACAAGCTACGGTAAGTGGCTTTATATTTGCAGTGTATGCCTTTTACTAAAGAGCTCATTGTTTTTCCCCCTCTCCTCTGAAATTAACTATTTATCATCATCATCATTTATTATTGTCATCATGTTTCTTTTCTAAATATTTAGAATATTTAGAAAAGATGATGGGTTGTTTTTTCAGATGAACAGGATATCAAGATCTATCAGTCCAACATTTTGGGTCACAGAATTTTTAGTTCAATAAAGTCTCTTGGCTTTTTAATGCTGTTTTCGCTCTGCTATACACAGTACTAGCAGGGTTTACAGTTATTAAATCAGCAGATTTTATATTATGTTCTAAAAATGTTACAAATGTTTTTTTTTTTCTTTTTTTTTTCTGTCTAATTTATGAGAAAATAATCATAATCTCTATATTGATCATTGTGATGACCATTTTGGCCACAACTTGAAACTTCTATTTGCAAACAAACACATTATATTGTAAATATTGTATTTAAATCTGACAAAACTAAGTCAAACATTAAAACAATAAATTACATCTATCAGTTAAATATAATAATTCCTTTACCGCTGACTGATGCTGATCTCTATTTCTACCAGACCCACTGGTGGATAGTGGACAGAATAAACGTTTAGCCTTGTATAAGAACTGCATATTGTGTCTCCTCACTCTTTCACATTTTTTCTGATCTGGCTTTTCCTTATTCCTACAGCTTTTTTTTTTACCCTATCCATTGCCTCTATTCCTTCTTCCTTGTTCCTGTCCTGTCTACCTTTGGTTCCTTAACTTCTCATCATTATACCATTCCCTCCTTCCCACTCCCACTGTTAGAATTCATCATCAGTCCCTTTCATCCTTCATCCCTCCATCCCTCTGTGCTCTGCCACTTCCTTCTTTCCTCCAGCCTCTAATCATCCCCTTTCCCCGGCAGACATCTCCTGTGCTGGTCCATTTAGTCACAGGCTTTTAATTAGGAGAAAGCAGATTAAGAAGGCCACTCTCAACCCCACTAATGGTGAACACACACACAAAAGCCACCACTTACAATCACACAGTTACAAATGTAAATATAAAGGAAATGTGTAAAAAAAAAAAAAAAAAAAACATGTTGTGTCATGGGGCCCTTACCATTTAACTACTCTAATGAAACCATGGTACATGTAATGTCAAGTAATTAATAATTAAACAGCGTTACCTGCAATTTAATGATGTGTTGCTGATGATGTTGTTTGTTGTTGGTGGTTGTGGTCTGTGTGTCAATGTGCAGTGTGATCAGTGCATCACATCAGTGTGGTTTTCATTGATTCCGTTTATCCGAATCACATATTCAGTTAATGTCTTTGTAATGGCAGGTTAGATCCACCAAGTTTTCATCCGTTGGGTCATGACGTTTCTTTTGAGGATTTTTAACTGAATCAGAATAATCTAGTGTCAACAGTGTGATAACTTCTTCAGATCAATTATGGTAGATTGGCAAGCATTAAACCAACAATGTTTTTTTTTTTTATTTTTACTGTTACACCATCATTAACAAGTAAGTGATTTATGTAATCCTGCTTGATTAGGTAAAGAGCCACATGTGCAAAGAATGATGACTCATCGAAAGGGGTTCTTAAATTGCTGTGTGGGAGGAACAAGACCGCTCGCAGCTGTCATTACCTACTCATTTCTAATATCTAATACATTTGTTATGTGTGAATAGGATGTGTCATGAAATGTATAGCTTGTGACATTCACACTTCAATTTTGAAAAATTGATTTTTAAATGCAAATGTATTATACAATATCTACTTTACTTCAAGCACACATGTGGTCAAATCCATACCCACACTGTGCAGTAACAAAAAAAAATTAATACATTTAATTTCACTACAACAGAAGGAGATTATCACATCTGACAAGAATGTTCACGCACTGTCTAGTCATGCTCTGTTACATTTTCTGCAGATTATTACTAAAACCTCATTTAGATCATGCAGACCTGCTCCTTATGAGGCAGAACCTCCTTTCCGAGGAGCTGCAAGTTTAGGGCTAAGATTTGAAGTGAGGTTAGGTTAAGTTTAGGGTTAGGTGTTAACTACTTATAGTTACAGATGTTTAGGTGGTCCAAATCAATGCAGTGTCCCAAGAAGAATAGCTATGCAGACCTGTGTGTGTGTGTGTTGTTGGTATTCCTTAGGATGTGGAGACCTAAATCCGTTTACACAGTCATATTATTGGGACTTGTCTTCCTTATGGGGACAAAAATCAAGTCCCCATAATGTAAATTACTACATTTTCAGATGAAGACGTGTTCTAAAGTTAGGCTGAGGTTAAGGTTAGGTTTAGGTTAGGGTTAGGGTAATAGTAATTTTGGTTAAAGGTAGAGCAAGTTTCCTGGAAATGAATGTAAGTCAAAGTAATGTCCTCTGTAAAGTCCTGGAAGCCACAGTGTGTTTGTGTGTGTGTGAAAGAGAGTTAGCGAGTGAGCCTTAATATTCTTAGTTGATCATCAAAGAACATTTATTACCAACTTTCCAGCTGAGTGTCTTATTGTTTTCATGAGTCAAATTTGAATGCCTAAAGCATATTAAGTCCTTCCTCTCTATATACTGTATATCCAGTGCACACATACACACACTGAATTTCTGCATATTACTTGTGGGTGTAATTCATTCTAAAGGTGGTGTGAATAAACATGAATTTGTCCTTTCCTGTTTCCTGCCCAGCAGGCTGCTTCTTTGGTACTCCACGTCAACAGCTGTTCTTCCTGCTACAGAACAACACAGCCAGACATGATCGTGAAATGCACTTCTAGCGGAAGTTTTGTGCTTGAATATAATAGTGTTGTGACATTTCAATTTGTGAGACAGCAGCAAACTTATTTTCCAACTGTTGAAAATGTTATGTGAAGTTGGGCTTGGCTGTTGGCCAGTAGACTATGTGAATGCTTTCGGTCTTAATTGTTTTCATGCTTGAACCCCGTCTCTTATCTCGACTAACCAGTTGTCTCTACCACTTACTTTTACTTAAGTTTCCTTGAGTTGCACTTTACACCTTTCTAATTTCAATCAGCCTCTCCAACCTTTCCTTCTGTTCCGTGAAAACACCCACACACAAATGATACATCTGTGCCACTGTTTATTACAGAGACTGAGTCACACTGAGTGGTTGGCATTTCAACAATACAGAAGTAACATCAGTTTCGCTGGTTTCCTGTTACGTGACAACATAGTGCTGTCATCAATACCATGAGCTAGTTATGATTTGTCTTTCTCCTAATGATTTATACTCAATTACTCTAAAACTCAAAAGAAAACATGATATTCTGAAAATAGAAATTGTGAATCTAGTAATACAACAAGTTGACATCCATTATTTACCTAAGTGGATTAGTATTATAATACAGATTTAAAAAAGAGGAAGAAATGAAGTAGAATGAAGTAGATCATCTGCGTGGGAAACAAGCAGAATGTTCACCCTGTTTAGGTACATAGTATTTTGGTAATAATAGCAAAAGACTGCACTGTTGACTACAGACCGGGTTTTTGATGGTCAAAAATGCAATCACTGAAAGTGCAGCCAACCGTGCACCTTAGGGAGTTAAGACCAGCTCAAATGCATTGTACAATGTGAGTGCTGCACAGGAAAAAGACTTTTGTGTTGTTCTGAAACTAGCAAAGACACCAAAAAGGGATATAAAGAAGAAGACATGGCTCTTCATCCCTGTCTTTTCTATCAGCCATTTGTCTTTATCTACCATTTATCTACCATTTACCTTCATCAGTCTACCACTTTCAACAAGCACACACTCTATTATGTACATTTTCCAATTCAAGTTGCATTTAAATGTAAATAGTTTTATAAATGTTCAAATACACCAATATTAACAAAAACATTACTGCACATTTTCATACACACATGGTACCTGATCTCTCTTAGCAAATACAGTGGAAAGCTTTATCACACAGCAGAGAGAGAATGTGACGCTCTCTGGGAATTTCAATCTCATGGCCTTCCATTCCTTATGAAGGTCAGCTTTTTTAAATAACTTCATCAGAATGCAGACATTCCCACATTCTCCATACAGTCAAACAAATGTAAAGACCTTTGGAGGAACATCACATTATAACGTTGCTGAAGTTTGCTTTGTGAAAACCTCCATATTTAGTTGAAGTTATTATTCAGACCCAATTGGCCACAATGAACTTAATCACTTAAACACCTCTCTTGTGTGCAAGAGAATGAAACGTACAGGGGCTATTGTATATTTTTCATATAGTTTTTTTTTTTTATGTGCATGCACATTAAACATTCTTTATATCTCAGTAAAGCTATATTGTGTGTGTGTGTGTGCAGGTTTCATATAATCCTTAACAATTAACCACTGATCCCACATGACATTTCTTTTCACTGAAACAAGCAGCCTGTTTATATCCTACACAGAGAGACCCTACAGCCATATTGCATGCAGTCTTAAGTATTCAGTATGTTGTATATTCTTGGTTATATTCTTGGTTATATATATTCCTGGTTCAAAAGTTTTTAAGCAAAGGTGAAAGTTATGGTTTAACAAATAATTAAATTATCATGACTAATGACAGTTAGGAAAAAAAAAGCGAATGAAGGGCAACAAAATAACATTACATTGATAATGTCACTGCAAAATTAGATTGTAAGATCTGATGAGCACTATCTATTTATGTATTTAAGGGATATATTTAGTTCATAAAATGAATGTATTGCTTTATTCTTTTATTGTTTGTAAATGTATAACGTACAATTACATTAAATTACTTTTATACAGTCTGTAAATGCTTCCAGTGAATCTTCCATTTATTAGCGTTTGACCAAAACTTTGATCCCATCCTGTGATCCTGACAAGTAGCACAGTTCTGACCTTTCCCCTAACCAGTTTAATTCAAACCTGATTAAAACTGCTGAAGCTATTGTTTTGAATCTACAGATTAGAATAAAGCTGACCATTTCAAACACATTTTCTTTAGTTCATATACTAATTTGATTATGTGTTTGTTTGTTTGTTTTTGGCACAACATTACAAATATCTGGTGTTTGAGTTTTTTGTAATTAATGTCCATAATGTGTGTAAAATCAGGAGAAGAAAACCTTTACTTGTAAGTGAGTGTGTGTGTGTGTGTGTGTGTGTGTATTTGGGTGGGTGGGTGTTTAATTAGTGTTTACAGCATCGCTACCCAGCCAGTAAAACTAGAGCAGCGGTTAAACAGCCCAATTGCCCTCTCAGGTCCTTGAGATGGTGGGACAGAAAGTAAAAGGGGTTGGAGTAATTGAACAAAAGATGGTGGAAAGAAATATTGAAGCAGGACAGTAAGGTCATAGAGAGACTGAGAACCATTTTGAATCTCAAATGAAGTAAAAGACAAGAAGAGACAAGTAAAGATATGTATATATTGCTCTGCACACCTTGAAATGTGGTTTCATCCATTTGGTCCAAACAACTTGGTTAAACTCGATTTACTGTATGTTTAAATGCCTATGTTGGAAACTGATGGCCTCCACAATCCTTGTACTTAAGGACTATAAGGTGCAACAAAGAACAAATGAATTGCTCAGAGTTAAGTATTTTTATCTAAAGGAACTAAAAATATTTTATCTTGGTGGAACATGCGTGTGAATATGAAGGTCTACTAAGTTGTTTTTGTTGTTTATTGGGAGTAACAAATTGGCAAGTAATATATAGAGTATATGGAGCCAAATTCCCACAGGCCCAAAAACTTAAGCTTAGCACAACCTGTATTTGTAAAGGAAAACAACCTATGAACTCAATAGGTTACTGGATTGACTCACCAAATATTTACTTTTTTATTGTGATTTCAATAATTTTCACAACAGTTTCATAAAAAAGAAAAACATTAAACAAAACAAAACAGTTTGGTCTTAATGTGTCATAGAATATTATTAATAGTCAGTCTGAGCACAGGAAGTTTCACTGGCTTCATCTGGCTCGGTGAGACAACAGCCCCATTCATGTGTGTGTGTGCAACTGCAAGATAAAGCATTATTCATAGAAGCCACATCATTCTATTTATATGCTGATGTGTGTGTGTCTGGTTACAATGCAGACCCTAAACCATGTGTCCATGCATGTGTGTTTATATACATTACAGCACAAATCATCACATCTGGTGTGCGTGTGTGTGTGAGTGTCAGTGGATGTACCCAGAAATCACAGAGGTTCCCCCTGTCATGCATTCTGAAATTTGCCCTGCAGCTGTTTGACTGAACAGCTGCTCCCCTCAAAGGCTGTCTAACATCTTCTGCCCTCATTCCTCCCAAGACCAATCCCTATGTTTCTGTCTCTTTTTCTTTTCTCTCTTCATATCTCATTAAGTGTCACCCTGTGGTTCGTGATCATGTACTTCTGTCTTTTCCATAAAGGAATCTACATGGACTTGCACCAGGCTGCACCTCTCAGACCTCATTACACCATACATACCTTCATACTCTACATTCTTCAGACTCTGGTTATTCATTTATTCCCACAGTGAAATCAGCTAGCAATGGAACATTTTCCGCTCTTCTCATCTGTCTCCACAGATGAGAAGAGAGCCCAGACCAGAGTAAAACCTATTTAAACCTATTTATCTATTATATGACTGAGGCACAGTGCAAACTCAAGTAACAAACTGGATGCTCTTTGACACAATGTGAATAAAAAAAAAACCTGACTTGAACTGAAAAAACGTGTGATTTTGAATGAGTTGAAGACATTTCAAGCAAGTTCATTTGCCTTTATCTACAAAACCTTCACAGACAAACCTTAAAGGGCATTTTTTGAATTTTTAAACCTGGCCTACATTTATTAATGGAGTGTTAAACGAAAAATATGACACATTGCCAATAGATGTAGTTGCCTGATGCATCCTTGAAGTTATCTGTGTGCGTTTTAAATGAATACATTCTAAAATTAACCCTCCTTTGATTTAGTCTCTCTGTAGTTCTTTATCTTCATTATACCTCTCTTCCTTCCCTTCTCTTTTTATTCCCCCCAATCCCCACCTCCCCCCACTTTTCAATTAGAGAAGCAATGGAAGTGAACCATGACAATAAGGCACTTTTTCTCTGTATGCTGGCCAAACAGGAGCAGACTTTTGAATTGTAGATGAGGGCAGAGACTGGTGGCTGCTGTGTGATGAAACAGACATGCTCCTCTCTCCTGTTTGCTACAAGACAGAAACAACCTATTGCTCATTCTCTGCCCTTCCCTCCATTTTTCATCATATCTTCCACTATTTTCTATCACCATTGGCATCACCCTCTTAAATCTCTTTTACCTGTTCGTCTCTCCCTCTGATCTCACACAAACTATTATTTCTTCTCTATGACCCCCCCCACACACACACCCCCACCCCCTGCCAATGATGGCCCTTTAGATTTTTAATGAGCCTATATTTAGCCTTGCTGGATAGGAGGAATGTTTCTGAAGCATTTTACCCTGAACAGCATTTCTCCTGTCACCTTGGACATTTTTCCCCATCTGCCGCATCCAGTTTATTCTCAAGAGTCTCCTCTTTACCATGTATCACTTCTACAATCTGTCTTCCTCTCTTCTAAGAGATACTTACATAGATGCATTAGTAGAGGGACTGATGGACAGATATGTCTGTCTCCAAATAATAACCAGTTTTTTCCATTAGGCAACCTCTCTTCCTGCTCTCATTTTCCTATTCTCCTTTTTGTTTCATGACTGAGTGATGACATTATACCATAAACTGTCTGGCCAAGTGTTCCTCTGTTAGCCATTGTTCTTTCTTAAGGAAATTGCACGAAGAGTTCCTTTTCATCGGGGCAGTATTAGCTTGCATTTTTCTTCATATTGACATGCATTTCAGGTCTCTTTTCTTTAACTAACTTAATGTTGTGATGATTTTCAGATTAGGTTTTAGCTGTAGCAAAAAAAAAAAAAAAATCCTTTAGCCTTGGACAGCAGCAATAAATGAATATAAATGCAGGTTAACATGTAATCTTAAGGGGCTGTTTCACTATTTGTTCTGACAATAGACATGGAAAATGATGTAAATAACAATAACAACAGCTATACTGGGAATTCAGATGTATTAAAATATTGAACCTGTGAGCACAGAGTAAGAGAGAAGCAAACACATAAACAGCTGAAAGCACCTGACACTAGGCAGAATGCAACGCAGTGTCATCATGAATAAGCTAAATATTTTTTAAAGACATACTTTATGTGTATATGAATTTAGTGAACTGCTCTACCACAACATTAAACTGGTTACCCGGATTATTTCTGGGGCTGATTGGTCTTCTGTCATATACAGTATTTCTGCATTATCTATGATATGACATCACATCATCTGCTTTGTTCAGGCAAAATCATGTCGATGTTGACATTAGGTGTGTTTTTCCTACTTGGCACATTCTTTTTTGTAGCAAATAAGATAATGATAATTATGCTCTAAAAAATGCCAGAAATGAAAGGTCAGTATGCTTTCAGAAACAATACTTGAAAATCTCCAGATAATTCTACTAAAGCTGGCATTGACCAACGACACAAAGTCATGAACCTATCATGCAAAAGGTTGCCATTTAAGTTTTTTAAGAGATTCCTCTGGCACATGAACAGATGAAGTAGGGCTGGGTGGAACCTGAAGTAAAATACAATAGCAGGAAAGAGACACACACACACACGCACGCACACATGCACACTATTAAAAAAAGGAAGGTTTATGATGTGAGAGAACAAATGTGCTGGAATAGGATAAGACAGACATGACACACACACACACTGATTTTTTTTCACCTGTTAAAAGAGTTATCCAGCCCTGTTGGGGATCATTGTTGTGCCATTTCATTTTAAGCAGAAGTTGTTTTTAGGGGAAGTTTCTTTTATCACCTTCACAGTTTATGACATGAACACATCTGTTTCATGTCTGACTCTGTCGGCTCCTTTACTTCTTCCATCACCTGAAGTTTCACCTCTCATGTCACCTCCTTCTATTCCTGACATCATGAGTGCTGACCTGTTAGAGGCCACATGTACTGTATGCCACCCTCTCTGACTGTCTTTAACTGAATGTTATTGGTTCATGTTGTTCTTCTCTGTCTCCATGGATATCATTAGAGTTGACCAGGATTTCCTTGTGTTCCAAGTTCAGCCTTAAGTCTTACTTTTGTTATCTCTATAGCCTCTAACTCACACTTCTCCTTAATTGTGTCCCTTTTCCCTCCATTTTCCTGTTTTTTTCTCTATTATATATTGACTCTTCTTCAGCTCTCTATCAAATCTTAGTTTAATCATAACCACATCCTAACTACAGAAAAAAGATTGATAAGAAAATGAATAAAAGATAGATATGAATGTGTTTTATGTACTGCAAACTTACTCATACAGGCTTATACATAACAATCATGAAATAATGATAATTTTAATTATTATTCTTATTATTGTTTTGCAAAATTAGCCAGTATTCTTTTGCGACTAACAACACATTTGCCTATTTTCAACACCCTGCAGTAAGCTGATCTCCCTTTATTAATATTAGATAATATTAATTCGTGTTAATATTATATTAAAAATAGCATTCATTATGCAGCTTTTATGGGTTAGGGTCCTTCATTTCTTTCACCTTCTCGTGTTGCTTTCCTCAGAGTTTTCTATTCATAGAGTTGAACTGTGGTCAAGGGTCATTATGGCTGCAGCATTACCAAGAACATACTGTACATACGCAGAAGTAAACTGACTCAAGACGATTCCTTTAACGATGCAGCATCATGCTGCATGATTGGTCAGAGTTTGTGTATGCACACATGTATGCATGCACGTGTTAATTTATGTGTGTGTGCCTAAGAATGTGATGGAGCATGATCACAGGTGATCAGGAAACAGGGAACTCCAGGAACTTCCTCGGGGCATGGGAGAGAGCAGACACAGGCACATGCACAGAAAACAAATGCATTCAGATGAATCGATGCCTATGCACATGCACACTAAAACACAGATCAAGGGAGATTTACAACTTGTTTGTTTTCAACAGGAACCCTTTGCAAGTTTTCCTTTTATATTGTGAAGGGCAACATTTCTATTTTTATTTAATCAAAGCGTAAAACCTTCCAGATGCAATTCTAATAAATATCATTATTAAACATAATAAACATTATTTTTAACTAAAAATCTAATGTGACTGAGTACAACTGTGTTTGCATTTTCACTACACAGTTATTGAGAACTGTTATTGAGTAAAACATAAATGTCTAGTAAGTAATGTTCTACTGAATGTTAAAAATTACTCATCATATCTCTTCACAAATCCTAACCTTTTTTACTAATCAAAAAATGTGGTTGTAATATTTCTCTCTCCAAAGATTTATCATCAAAAATCTTTTTTAAAAAAAATACTAAATCACGTAGACTGACGAGATGAATGTAAGTGAAAAATCAATTAATACAGTCTTTTCCATGTCCATCATTAACTAGCAGGAATTGCAAGGAAGGAGTAGACTCAACCACAAATATCAATGCACCATGGAATCTGCCATTCTGTGACCTTGATTTGAATGATAATATCTTCATGGTCTGTGGTCAAAGGCTCTCCACCAATGCTCTGGTCTCATGAAGATAGAGTGACTGCACTGACAGGTGTAACAAGAACCGTGCTTCGAACAGTAGAGAGACCAATGCACCAGGATAGTGAAGTATGAAGTTGAGCTGGGGGTGCGGGGAGTGCTGAATTTACCTGCTGACTGTAAGAGAGGGAGAATACTGATGAGGCTGAAAGAGAGAGATGTGTGTGTGTGTGTGAGAGAGGGAGAGGAGGGGGAGAGATACAGGGAGCCAGGATGACGAGAAGGCAGGGGAAGGCAATGGTGGTGGTGAAAAGGAGATAAATGGTATGAAAAAGTTAATAACAAGCAGTGCTGTTTCTCAGCTCTGAGTGGAGGGAATAATGGAGGAGAGCAAAAATAAGAAAAGGGGTAGAGTGGAAATGTTTGGTCACAACATGCTGTAAACTCATCCATGTTATTAATGACAAAAATAATTCTCTGCAAACACAGTTCGTTTGCATTGCAGGGTAGGGAAACATTTATGAGGACTTAAAGATAAATACACTGTGGGTTGGGTTACTTGTGCAAGTTTGGTCACAGAATGGTTTCCACTTACGATTAGTTTTGATGGGCTTTCACAACAAGTGCTTTGGCACAAGTTCAAATATTTCACTTTGAGCATTTAAAGTGAACAAAGTAAGTTTTGGATCATATATGTCGTGTCATTTAGTGACATGGAATTTGCATTGACTTTATACATTATCTCATTGGGCAGAAAGATTTGTTTTTATTTGCTTATGTTGTTGCCAAGGAAGAAGATAAACACATTGCTGTAGTACTTTTTTTCTATATAGAGGAATAATGGTATACAATTAAAATCAATAATAAAACTAGCAATTAGTGTGAAGGGCAAGGCTTTGTTGTTTTACTCAGTGTTTAGTAAGTATATACTGTATAACTAAAAAGAGGAGCACATACTGTAGCTGGTGTTTATCTCTGGTGTTTATCCCCCCCCCCCCCAATTGGTTATGCAAGTCCAGAGTATCTTCTCCTACACCACACATCATGCTGAGTGGTAAGCAGAGAGGCTGAAGGTATGTTAGACACTGCCAGATATTGGACCACCAACCTCCCTCTCCAGGGATGACCACTGACTACTTGGCCATCTGGGTGATTTGACTGATGACAAAAAAGAGAAATTGTTTTATTCTGAGTGTTTTGTGGTATAAGAGAAGGAACAGGGAGTGAAGTGACAGAAACTGCATGATGATAGGGTCAAGAGTGGTAGTGAATTCAGGAGAAAAGATGAGAAAGATATCCCCAAAGCTTCAGCAGCTGCTGCAATCTCTGACAGCAGGAGTGAGGAGTGTGCGACAAATGAAATGATACGAGCACAAGAGCATGAGAAGATAGTTGCAGGCACATTAAATCAACGAATATGATGGATACAACATGTGAAGGCACATAGTGCATGTTAGCGCTCTGTGTGTGTAAGAGAGAAGAAACAGGTGGATAAGTGAGAGGGAGATGCTGGCACCGAGGGAGGCAATTAGTCAGAGCACGAAAAGAAATATGAGAGTGAAATATCGAAAGTGACACCGTGATTAGAGAAGACATGAAATAATGGGATGAGGTTTTTGGATCAAATGGATCAAATAGTGAGGATACACATATATATTCACAGTATGCACATATATATATTCACCACGGAGAATGGGCAAAAAGAGTTAAAATATGCACTGTAGTTCAATAGCACCACAAAAGTTTCAATCATCAAAAAAATAGCACTGTGAAATCCACGGGACTAATTGACAAAATGTGTTAAAAATATTGTTTTGTTTTGTTTTTCTGAAAAATAATCAGTTTAACCTTACTGAAAAGATTACGTTAGCTTCAGGCGGACAAACAGCTTGGTTTGATTAAAATAAGTACTTTGTAATGTTAGGAACCCTTGGTGGTGTTTTGTGTGCTTCACTGCGGTTAGAGGAACTTTGTGAAGATGGCGATGAGGTGCAGTTTTCTTGACCCAATCTCCATCCGTGCTCCCTGACCTCTTAACACATGCTTACTTGCTCTTAAAAAAAGTCACAAAAGTCACAAAAGAAATATCCAGTGTGGGTTAGTTGAACACTGACATACAGTACATTGCTAAGTTGTTTTCAACCAGCATCAGGGATCATTTTGTATTACTGATGGGTTATTAGACAATGTAATGTCTTGCCTTAGATGATTTTCTCTTCATGCCTGTTGCTGATTTATTGTATGCTACAGAAGCACATAGGTCCCCCCTAATAAACTAGAAACCCAGTTTATAGGCTTCAGTTACAATGCTGCAGCTTTTTGAGCATTTTTGTGTATAGGCTTCATTTTTGCGTAAAATCTCTAGTGTGTGTGTGTGTTGCTGGATAGAACTGAATGTGAATGTGTGTGCAAAATGTGTATTTTCCTTCATTGTTATAAAGCCATCATGCTGCAGTCCTTGAGCCCCTCAGGTTTTAGAGAGAGGGAGAGAATGATAGAGTGACATAAAAGGTTTCAAAAGAGCTGATGCAATAGAAAAGGAATGGAAAGGATAGATATAGGGTCCTATACTATGTAATCGATTTAAAGCACATGGTCTAAAGTGCGTTGTGTAAGTATATTTGGCCGTGTTCAACACCAATTTTTGCCTGATACTGAGGCGCAAGGCACTAAGGGGTTTTATGTAGTATCTGAATTATTTGTAGGTGTGTTTTGGGCCTAATATTGATGAAGTAAATTTGTGTTTTGCTTGTCATTCCCTTTAAAAGCCATGTTCACCTGTATTTAGTGCATTGCTATTTAAAAAGCCAGCACTGGAAACTGGAGAAGAGACCAATTCTTTGCTGAGAAGACATATCATTTTGTGTGCAAGGAGAATTCACCTGTGAAGATCATCTACGGTTGCAGCAAGAACCCATCATTGAAGGATAAGTACATGATCCTTGGCCACTGGGCCCTCTGTCTCCGCTGTCTACCCATCCTCTCTCCCATCAACAACTCCATTAAACTGCACAGGATAACCTGTATTTAACTGATGAGGAAGGGGAGAAGGAGGTGGAGAAATGCTGAAGCATATCTCCATGTATCAGGCGAGTGTACGAGCACTGTGAACTCACCCATGTGGGTGCATCTAATGTGCTGATTAAATTAGCATGAAAGTACCACACCTTTGACTTTGGGCCAGGGTTTTTGTTGGTCGATGGTGCAGGGGTTTCTGCTGCCTCAAGATAGCAATGCATCAATAATGTACCCAACCACACCTCATTTTAAGACCAACACACCCAGGGGCACACTGATGAGCGCAAGTGCATTTGCTACTTACAAGAAGTGGGTGCCGGGCATGAAAATGACAACTACACTATCGCAAACTATCGCAAAGACACTTGTGCTGCACTGTGTGCATCTTTGCACCAGTTGTGAGATAGAGCCCATAGACTAGAAGAAAGAGTGGCTGACATTTAAGGACTTTTTAAAATCTGGCTTAATACAAAATGTATAAATGCAAAAAAAATGTCTTATACTATTCTCACATACAAACAGATGAGCAGAATAAAAAGAATTTAGTGAGATTTAGTAAGGAGACAACAATACCAAAGGCAAAAAAGGAACAAGGAAAAATTGTTGTGAGAAGACAACAATGACAAACAGAGGATGCGACGAGAGGCAGGAAATAAAGAGGGTGAGAAAACTCTGACAAAATAAATAATAATAGCGAGGGTAAGCACAAAGAGATGGATGAAAAGTAATTTACTGGTACATTTCAGTACTGATGCCGAAAACCATCACTGGTACCAAGTCAGAGGTGTATGAAAGAGAAGAAAGGTCAGTGACACACAGTGGGCAGATGGCTAACATTTGTATGGCATTAATTGTTCTGTTTTCACACATTTTAAGTTTCAAATTAATTATTCTGAAACCAAAGGATTGATTATTTATCACTCAGTTTTATTCATGCATTCCCAAACAATCAATACAATACTGTCAACAATCAATAAATACTGCCGAACCAAGATTTGCAGCATTTTGTTTGTGCTCCTTAGCCCCACTGTGATTGTTTTAAGAATAAAATGCATTTAATGCGGTTGCTTATAAAATCCCAATAAAATCTACAACTACTATTAAACAGTACAACAAGTACAGTCATGCACTTACATGTAACAGTTAGATTAATGAGTCTAACACAGGGTAATGTCATTTAAATAGGGGAACATGCCAGAGCTGGATTTGGTCATTTTCACTGTAGGTTTAATTAAAACAATAACAAGTTGCAGATACTAATAAATGATTAATAAAAAGAAGTGTCTAAAAAGTTAGGTAAATGGCATGAAGAAGATCAAAGGGAAAGTGCTAAACTGTTGGGAGGTGTGAAAGAGGAAATTGCTATGGAAAGAGAGAGATGAATGAAATATGAGCCATTAAAATGTGGTGGGGGATGTTTATAGAAAATGCTTGAGTTCAAGATGATTGCAGAATAAAATGAAAGGTAATAAAATGAAAGGTATACTTCTCCTGACAGGAAACAAATAGATAAAATCATATTGAAAAGTTAATTGTAGGAAAATGAACAAAACCTTTAAGAATATCCATAGGTGAATTTTTCAAATCAAATTAAGAAATGGGACAATCCAGGTAAAGACATATTGATATATTTTTTTCTATTTTTGCATTGTTATTACTCATTGGCAGAAGTGGGAAAATGACATTTTAAATTAATCTCCATTCTACAGCTGAAGCCCATTAAAATGTCTGGGGTGTATTTTCCTTGAGGCCCACAACATATTTGACTGCAGCAGTTGTGGAACAATCTGTAGTGTTGCATAGTAAACTACCTGATTCTCCTCCACAAAAACAAAGCCGTTTGGTGCCACTGGGTATGATAACAGGAAGGACTTTTTTCTGCCAGTTGCCATGAGACAGTGGAAATAAAAAAAAAATCAATTTCATTTCATGTCCACAGATTGTTCTCTGATTAAACTGATCGTAACAGGCCATTTTACATAAAGTTCCAACACTTGATGAAGCTAAAAAAAATAAAGAGGATGTTAATAATCCTGCTGGCTTTCCCTGGTTAACAAGCAAGAGTGAACCCACTTACAGTTTAAAGGATGCTTAATATGCACATAGATGTGAAATAAACCTGTATATGGCAGAACATACATGTACTCGGACTGGTCCAGTTGAAGCCGAGCTGAACCAGCTTACTATTTCAAAATATTTGTCTGCACCAAGTAGCAAAGGGTAGTGATAGTGATTTACACTAATTGAGTACAGTGTAAAGTCTGAACTCTCATTTAAAGGCCACAAGATTTAAGATCTATCATATTTTTTCCTCCTTGAATTAGGGCTGGGCAATATAGAATAAAATCATATGCAGGTATAGTTTGGCTGAATGAAACCTTATATATTGGTATCACTCACTCACTCACTCACTCACTCACTCACTCACTCACTCACTCACTCACTCACAAAGGTTTGCATTGTCTTCCATTCATTTGGACAGCCTAACCAAAGTCTTATCCCTAACTGTACCATAACCACTTAATGCCTAGAAGAAAAGTATTGGAGGTGCTTTTATGCACACCTTTAGCAGGTGTGTGATTTTGAGTAATGTACGGAAAACATTGTCATTCTTGTTTATTGCATGTTTACCAGCTGAAGCAGATTTAATGAGATCATATTTGCAAATATATTTATATAATTTTGAAACTTGCTATATGGCAAGGTCCTACTCTAAATGAGAAACACTTTCCATTGAACAAGACACAAAACAAGCAATTGAGATCATTAACTGACTTTATCAATCAAATGAGACGTAGGCTCATTTTCCTATAGACTTAAATTCAAGCAGACTTCAATGTTTACAACATTCAGAGTCACCCCTTTGTGGCTATTCTTGTTTTTGGGTTGGCCTGATTTGGAAGACTGTCCACATTTCTATTGTTTGAACCTACAGTGACTTGTTGGTTTCTGATGGGTATGGCAACACCATGAATGAAAAATAATTATTGAAAGTAAAACTGTAATTTTAAAATAATTTAATTCTTTAAACCATTATGCTGTGACAACATTAGGTCTGTTTGTGTGTGTGTGCATTTATGTATGCGTGTTTGGGAGACATCTACAACTGGCGGTGTGTCTTTTGTGCAGGGAGGAGCTCTGAAAGCTATAAAAAATACATGTTAACTGCTATCTCATTCTCGTTGGCCATCTCATTGTCGACAGAGAGCCATAGGGTCACCCATAGTGTCTTTCACACACATGCACATGTCACTCACAGGACCCCATAACTGTCAATGCTTATGAAGTATTTCAGGAAAATGCTGTGTTACTCATAAAAACCTACATTTCTAACCACAGTCAGACACACAGTAAAGGACATAAACTAGCACATACACATTGGACATAAAACCAGGCACAGATACAGTCACACCACTGTCTCCATCTTTGGTGCTGCTGTGATAATTGAATTTTTTCTCCCTTCAGTGTGTGGGACCTGGTTTCCACACACTGCTGTAGTCTGTTTGATGCCTGGGCTGAAGTCAGCTTAACAGTTTTCCACCTCCTATCTTCCTCTACATCTTAGACAGCGATCAACCTGACAAGCTGATCTGGGGATACAGTACTGCCACTGCAACAGTGTTCTCAGTGGTTGAAAGAGCTTAACCACTGCTAAAGTCTGCAATGCAGCTTTTTTGAAGTAGAACCGATTCCCGTTTACATGCATGTTTCACAGCTTAAAAATAAAACATACATTTCCTCCTCAACCTCAGATGCTGTTTGTCCTCTTTTATACTTGTCCTCTTGCTGAGCTGTTTATATTAGCTGCAGGGAGGGAAAACATGAGCAATCCTGCATGTAGATAGTCCACAGTAATCACATGGTGAAGGTAGAAATCAATCAGATTGAACATGTACAGAAAGACAGTGAGGTGTTATGGAAGGTAAGATGGATAATTCAGATAAACTAAAGGCGTAAGTGGCTTGGCCTTTCCCTAGAATATAATATTTTTAGGCCTGATAAAAGTTTCCCTCTTGTCCTTCCTCCTATATAAAGGACATTAAGGACAGTACAGCAACTGTATTGCAGCTTGATTTGGAAGCACTTACAGCAATTCTTTGTGGTGATATTGAAGCTTTAATTGAAATAAATACCAGTAATATCCACTAAAAGTTTTCCAACTATTCTAACAGGCAGAAGAAAAATTGATGAGCTCATGTGTTGTGCTCATGTAAAAACCTACATAGAAGAATTCTTTATTTGCTCAAGTAGATTTAAAAGGAAAAGGGCATTTCAAGGGCATTTCAGCTATGGATAATGAGGGACATGACCTTCCACGTTAAATCACCTTCTCTAACCTCTTGGATATATGAGTGAAAAACTTAAAATGATATATAAAGACATCTTGGAGTCAAATACAGGACCAAAGCTTTGAGCTGGTGTAAGATGCAACAGCATGTGAAGAGACTTTCAAGGGCTGAGTGAACAAGAAAAAACAACAACTCAAAGAGAAAAAGAAGAGGCACTGATTTATGGCAGGGCTCTGAGGTCCAGAACAGGACCCATGCTGCAGAGAGCAGAGAGGACAGCATAAATATCTTTTTTGGAGGAATGTGAGCACTCGGCCGTTGGCCCATTGATAGATCCAGGAAATATGTGTGCAACTAAAAGGCAATTTAGCTCTTGAGACAAAACGTGCAGGATACTTTAAACCCTGTGCTCACAGATGATATTCAGCATTGACCTTAAATTGTTTGCAGCCTGAAACTAATAACGTCTGACAGGGTGTGAAGTTGAGGAGGCTGGCATGGATTAAGTTTTTTTTTTTAAAAAGGGCCTCAATTTTATTGATTCTTAGGCCAATTCATTTCTATCTAATTCATCAACATTGTATCTCTGTATTCAAATTTTAGATACAATTCTGAGCTGAAGAAGGATTTAAGGTTTAAGGTACCTTAGTTGCCTGCAAGAACTGTATGCCACTCCTGCTGCTGATTGGAGCGAGCCATACTTCAACAACTACAATTTCCTGTTATTTTTCTCTCATCTTACAGAGTAGCTCTGCATTATGTCTCTCCTGGTCTGCTTGTTTGCAGGAGGAAATGCTATCCTCATTTTACAGTGCTTTACCCAATGCCAGGATTCTGCTTATTTCACATTTCCTAAATGCAACCCTTGCTATTATTATCTGAATCATCTATTTCACAGTTATATATATATACAGTGTATATAATCGGTCTGCAAAATCAATAGGTATTAGAACTAATCTGTGGTTAGAGCTGATTTAAATGTGATATACAAGAATCACTCATACACATACATGATTGTCCCACTGTCAGTTATATTTTTATAAACATTTAGCCGATTTGGTTAATTTTAGCTTGTCAGCAATAGGTGGAGATTGAAAGTCAATGTAATGTATATATGCTTGAGTGCAGAAGCAGAAAATTATCACATGATGAGAGGAGTAGGAAGTTGACGATAATGGGCCGTAAGAGCATTAACTATCCCCTGACAAGGTGTATGAGAACAAGGGAGAATTGTTAACTATGGTTTTTTTGCTTCCCTCTCCTGAACCTTGTCAACCTTGTCTCTGTTTTCAGCCGTCTATATTTTAACACATTGTTGCAAAACCTTCTTTTACTTCTTCTTCTCTGGTTGAGACTTTTTGAGAGAGGTACTGAGGCTTTTGAGGTTTGGTAATGTTGCATTGATTACTCTTCTGGAATCTGGTGTGTTGAACTTCTACGAACTGCATTAATAGGTGGATGGTACACCGGACCAAAACATAAACAGAGTATACAGTATACAGAATAAAAATTTATTCTGTAAATATATATTGGCTGCACCATTATCAGTGAAGCCAGTATTTCAATTTAACACTTCCTTCATCTAAGATTGACATATTATGGTCATTTTGTCACACACATATTTTATTTGTTAAACCGATAGATTCTTGCATCTGTATGTACATACCATTGCCACTGTCATGTCAGGTCTCTCAGTCTATGTGGGAGAGAACAAACAGAAAACTATATCAGCATCTCAATAAAATTCATAATTCATCTCAATTAAAATTCATTCTTTAATCCACATGTTACTGGGATGCAGAAACACATTCACACAACCAGTGCACATTCATCAGAGCCAGCGTGTCAGAGGTAAAAGAATAATGGGCACGATGTGAGGTGTTTCAAAACACAATATATACCCATATGCTTTCAATGTCTACTAAACACACACACATCATGCTGGGTCGATTTGCGTCGTGAATGAATAGTCATTGGTGTGAAGCAGCTGTATTGACTGGCAGAACAGCTTTTATTGATAAGGCCATAAAAGACGAGGCATCTTGGTATTAATAACTCACTACAAAGCTCTCCTATGTATATAACACAGATATCATTAACTGTGCCACTGCTGTCACACTGGTAATGGCTATAATCAAGCTCCCTGCAGCAGTAAAAAGTTGTGAGTGTATGTGTGTGCCTGTATACACAGTTGGCTGATGAAGGAGTGTGGAGAAACCCTCTGAGCCTTGTTTTGACAGAGAATGGATAAAGCAGGGCTGCATGCATGAAAGGAAAGGCTAATTTTGTCTGATATGGCAGTGGCTGACTTGAGTGTAATTCTACATTACAGCCTGTAAGGTCTCATTATGGTGGTTTTAACTACAGGACCAAACAGAAAGGGTTATTTGTGGTTGCCTGTGTATATATAATGGTATGCAGTATATTAAAGTACCTACAGTTGTGTATATAAGAATATTTTTGATATTTTCTCCTATGTGTATTTAATCATATGAAGCTCATTGACTGCTTTGTGCATATACTCTGTAATAGGGCGGGTACCTGTGCAAAGCTTTCATGGCAGAGCACTGACTAGATCATAAACAAATAAAAATTAATGGGTGGTCATATTTCACTGGAGCACTTGTTTGAGATGTTTCTGCAATGCAATTTGTTATAATCAACTTGAGTCCAATCTACCTAAGTCATAAAAGGATACACTTAATTGTCCCTACGGTGAGATTTGTGGGGGCTCAATGGTCCTGCATACATCACAGTCAAGACAGTTAGTACTGAGATAAAATAAAAAATAAAAAATCTTAAAACTCCTGACATTATAAAATTATCCAGACATGAAATTGCACATGACCACATAGTGCTGCACACATCACACTTATCTCAGTATTGCACAGACCCTTTCTATTTCTAGTGCAAAATATGCAAAATACCGTTTATTTATTGTACATTTAATTTAATGTTGAATATAGTACATGTAAATTTATTATCCAGTATATACAATAAATATTAACCCTCACTTTATGACACTTAGTAATGAACATGTATCTCTTCACCATCCTGATCATGTGGTGCAGCTTGGCTTTTATTTATTTATTTTTTTACTATGGTCTGAATTCTACAGGATGTATGGTGTCATTGTAGGTTTACATTTTTGATTTGCTTTAACATCAAATCTGAGCCAATAGGAGGATTTCCCTTCTGACTGCTCATACTGGTCTACATTTGCATTACAATACACCAAGATGTCCCCACAAGAGTTCCAGGGACTGCAGCCTCTGCTGTAGCAGCTGTGGCAGCAAGAGGGAAAGAAAGTTTTAAAACACTGATAATTTGACCAGGTGTTTACTTTGCTATCATGTGGTTTCCATCTCAAGTTTTGAGCAGAATTTATTACACATTATGCACCAAGTTCCTCCCTCAGTAGCAGTTCTAACGTCCCTTCAAGCGATTTCCTCGACAAGGTTTCAGAGATGCAGCAACTGCATCTATTTTTTTGGTTATATGTTATGCGGCTAAAAAAGTTTACTTTTGAAAAGCTTTTATTGCTTTCAAGTTACTGTTCATGACACCTTGGATGACTATGTTCTACAGCAGGGTCTCGCTCTCTCTCTCTCATTCACACGCACGCACACACACATGTTTCCATTACCTCAGAAGACATTCTGTTGACTTAAATTCATTTCCTGAAGGCTTACTCTAACCTTAACCATAGCCTAACTTTAAAACATGTCTTCACTTTAAAATGTAATATAATTTACATTGGGGGGGACCTGATTTTTTTGTCCCCATAAGGAAGACAGGTCCCCACAAATAAGGAATACCAAGTACACACACACCTTTATTCTGTAACATACACATTTGCCACTCTAGAATGGATTTGCAGTGAAAGCACTTTTATCTGACTGCTGTTTAAATATGAAAGAAATACAGTCAAACACAAAGAACATTGCTAATGCATTAGTGTGAGTGTGTGTGAAATACATGACAATGTCTATGTTTAGCAACACAGGCTATAGGAATCTCTATTTTGAGAAAGGTTCCCATGACAGACTCACTGTTCTTCTAAATCCACACAGGACAACCACTCTCTGATAAAAGCTTAAAGTTTTCACAGTTTGAATTTATTTTACTGTGTATTTTTAATTAAAGAGGCTGTCCTAAATAATTCAGTACTTTTTTGATAACCATCTACTTATTTAAATGGAACCCAGTAGAGGTTAAAGCAATAAGACCAATGTCTTTCACATTCCCTGTCCAAGGTAATACACATTATGGTACCACTATATCCATCAGAACAGTTTTTTATTTATTTATTTTTTAAATTATTATTATTATTATTATTATATATTTGCGATTATTTATAGCAGCTGTGTAGGTTTTAGTGGCAGTGATTTTTCTGCAACTAGATAATAATAATTTATTCAAATTGTTAATGTGTTATATAAATTTAAATTTCTCTTTACTGTCAAAATAAAATTTGTGTAGTTTTGTGGGACTACTTCATTAAGATTTATGATTAATTATCAGTCCATGTGCACTGCATGTGTCTCTGCCAGCATGTAAAAATGACCAAAAACTCACTTTTGTATTATTAGTGCCTGGAGTTTTAACACTGTATACATATTGCCTTTGCCAACATCCTGTCCAAAATGTTGAAAAGAGTCATTTTAAAAAGAGTGGAAATGTTTCTACTCACCACTGATAACCAGACTGGTTTTTAACGAAAACATGTTTTTTTTTTTTTTTTTTGGTTAAAGGTATTTGTATTTGTGATTATTTATAGCAGCTGTGTAGGTTTTAGTGGCAGTGATTTTTCTGCAACTAGATAATAATAATTTATTCAAATTGTTAATGTGTTATATAAAGTTAAATTTCTCTTTACTGTCAAAATAAAATTTGTGTAGTTTTGTGGGACTACTTCATTAAGATTTATGATTAATTATCAGTCCATGTGCACTGCATGTGTCTCTGCCAGCATGTAAAAATGACCAAAAACTCACTTTCGTGTTATTAGTGCCTGGAGTTTTAACACTGTATACATATTGCCTTTGCCAACATCCTGTCCAAAATGTTGAAAAGAGTCATTTTAAAAAGAGTGGAAATGTTTCTACTCACCACTGATAACCAGACTGGTTTTTAACGAAAACATGGCACTGATACATGCATTTATGCTTTGAAGGAATAATTGCTAATTATTGCCATCAAAAATTCACTGTATTCATGTGTTTTATGGATCCATCAAAGGCCTTTGAGCGAATTTGTCATGAGAAATTATTTCAGAACTTGAAAAATTTGAACTAAAGTACATAAGAATATTAGTGTCAAAACATACAGGTTAAATGGGGCAATAGTGTCCCATTTCAAGTAAATAATGTTGTTAGACAAGGAGGAATTTTGTCTCTATTTTGTTTGTTATGTATATGGATCACCTATCAATATAAGGTAATTCTTGTAAAACTGTTTGCATTGTTGGAAAGCTGTCATTAATCATTTTATTTACTGTATGCTGATGACCTGCTCATTGTCAGTCCATACAGTACTGGGCTGCAGCAACTTTCAAAGATGTGCTAACAGTACAGCTAAGACAATGACATCAGAGTGTCAACACCCAAAAGAATAATGCCATCATAGGCAGCAGCAGAATAGACAGGGAATTACATTTCTCTGCTTTTTATTTGCATGACATGCCTCTAATAATGTAAAGGGACATAAAATATCTCAGTCATTTCATCACTGATGAGTTGAATGATGACACAAATATTTATTGACAATGCTGTAAACTTTGTGCTCATGCTAATATTGTGTTATGTAAATTGTCTATTGCTCTATCAATATTAAGTGTTCTTTATTTAGAGCGTGTTGAGCTTTTTATGAGACTTTAATAAAATTTGAATTGATTAATAAATCTGTTAATGGAGGATATGACACATGACAAATAACCTGAGTCTGCACCCTTTTTATCACCATTGGCCCCAATAAGAGATTGCTCAATATGTCCCAGACCTTTTTTTTGATGATGCCCTCTACTTCCTCAGCAGGACCCAGCAGCCACACTCTAATGACATTTGTGTTCCAATGCAGTTCTCTCACCATGCATACCAATAATGTGCACATCTTATATATATCAACAACTAACTATTATTGGTGCCATTTTTTCAATAGACAAGCAAAACCTGCTCACATTATTTAACACTTTAAGTCTTAAAGGTTTAGGTCAACCTGTCTAGCTCCTGCATTTACTGTATATCCTCCATTGCCATTTTCCAATGCTCTTCTCTGCCTTTGTTGGCATGCTCCATCAAACCTTGGCATGTTATTGCCACCTTTATATCAGTGGAATAGTGTGACAGCATAGGCAGGACTGACTGTCTATTGACCCAACTTGGAAAGTCACCAACATTCATTATCAAGTACATTTATTAAAGACAGTGATTCGTTCACTCTCGCCTCCATTTTCATAAAGGCAGTGCAGCTGATCTACAGCAAAACATGTGTGTGAATTTTGCCTCCATGTCTCTTTTCTAAGAAGAAGCCACAAGGCACAATTTGGAAATTTTAAGCACGTGTATGTTGCAGCATATACTGCTTTAAGGCACTTTGTCGTCAGATTGCTCTTTTAAGTCCAGCAGTTGGACTCAAAACAAGAGCAAGGAAACCCTTATTATCAGAAAAATTGAACAAATCCATCTTTTACAACTGTAAATGCAATACTTTGCCTGTCACGTAGATTTGGTTTGTGCACGAGTGTTGCGGGTGCCTTCTAATGTGTGAACGGTGATGCGTCTGTGTTTGTATGTTGTTTTACAAAACAGCAAAGGGGAGAGGGAAATAAATGTTTTAATACACTCATCTATGAAGATTCAGAAATTTATTGTCTTTATTTACTCCATGGCCTAAATGAAAAGAAAATATACATAATTAATAAATTATTGATAGTAGGTATGCCATTAAATTGATAGGAATTTTTTCATGTATTTTTCCCACATAAAGTCTACATCATCAAGGCATTAAGTGTTAAATGTGGGAAGAGTCTTTGTGTTTGAGGAGGGAAATTAAAAACAATAGATTTGTTTAAGATTCCACCACACCCACCACAGCTATAATGAATTTATTCTTTTCACAAACTTGAGGTGCCTGTGTTTGCCCTTTGGTCTCACTTGTTGTTTCGTATCTAATTAACCAAATGTGGAGAAGAGCTGACTAACAAAGCATATTAATTAAAAGGTTGAATTTCCAGAGGATTGTGTGATACCCATCTGTGAACAATTCACTACATTTTCTGTGTCTGTTTTTGTCTCTTAGGTCAGAGTTACACAATGACTGTGTAGAATCTGAGACCAACAGGCACAGAAATGTGTGCCGTATAAAGTGGTGTGTCATCGTGTTAATAAAAATGTGTTGTACACAAAAACACACTGGAGCTCTCAAACCTGCTGAATAATTGTCTCTTTTCAAGGTCTCTGGAATACATTTGGCTTCTAACTGATCCTGTTAACATTCTGATGTAGGTTTATATTTTGTATGTGTCAGTAACTGTGAAGTGACAGTTTAGATATAAATAGAGTGGAAGTCACACAGGTTAAAGGGAAAGTATTTATTATGCATGACAAGACTCGACCACCAATGGTGACTAAGCACAAACACAGAGTGTCTTCTTACAAGAAATATGGCAAACCATATCGACGAAACAGGACAGAAAAAAAACCCACCAAAGCGGGAGTGATAATTAGATGGTGATTTATTTGGCAAGTAATGGGTTAAGCCTTCCAATCTGCAAACAAAAATAAGACTGTGATTCTTGGAGTGCAGAACTAAGACAACACATTTGTTTCATGGAACAACAGAGAGTCTCTTTTGCTAGATGATGCCAGGACACATAGTTATGCAATATCTTAATATCTTGTCAAAATCAGATGAATGACTTTTTCGGCTGCGAGAAGCTCTATGTGTAAGCATGTTTTCCCAGCCAACACTAACTGGCATACACAAGCTGTTTGGTTTTGTTTTCAAGGTCTGGGCCTTTATTGTATGCCTTGGACACTGTCCCATTGAAGGGTAAGCAAAAACAAGGCTTAAGCAACAATTTCAGTTGATGGGTGAGTCTTTAATGACACAAGTGAGATAGCATCTGTCACTGTGCAGAGGACGTAAATACATAGTTCGTTATAAAAGTGCAAGATACCCTCACAAAAGGCCCATGAAATTGTCACCACTCTCCACAGTTAATGATGCATAATGCTCTGACTCTCATCAGTGATATAGTATACCAATTTGAGTAACTTGAATCCTGGAGCCAAATTTATCTCTAGGAGCTAAAAGGGAGGAAAAGTGTCAAATCAGACAAGAGTCTAACAATTATAACTATACTTGGGCAACATTTATCCAGGTGTGGAGTAGTTTAGTGGTTATGTGATGGCAAACTAAATGAAGGCCTATGTGATCTGTGTGTGCGTGGGAGCAATCTCATATAATTTGCTTTGTTTACACACCATAACATGACAACGTGTAATTGGATATGTGGATAATAAGCTGACAGCTGATAATAGGTGTTTGTTGCCGCAGTTGCGTTAAGCTTTTTGACTTGGGCAATTATCTACCCACACTCTGTCATTTTGCTGCGTTACGGTGCCATACTGATAAATATGTCACTAGCTTTCATTGTGTGGAGCCATCCCTGTGTCTTAGTGTGGAAATGTGTGATCGTTTTAGACAATGTCACTATTTGCAGTGTTTCCACAGATCCTTGAAATCCTTGAAAGTTTGTGAATTTTAAAAAATCAAGGTCCTTGTAAGTTTTTGAATATCACCCTAAATAGACATGGATCATGTAAAGTTTTTTGATTTGATTGCTATTTCGGTAAATGTCTCCCACCGCCAATGTGCCCTTGTTTGTGACGACACCACTTACTGTTTCATGTGTCCTGCATTGCTTGATGTACGTAGACTAGGCCTATGCAGAACAAACGTCGGCATTGACATGAGAGTCCATGCGGAACAATGAACGAGTAACGTTAAAACAGACACTACACAACTTTCACAGTCGTTACCAAATTTGAAAAGACTTGGAGTACACACTAGCAGACTGCAGATTTTCTTATGATGACTGGAAAACTGGGCATCACCCATTTAAAGACTGTATCTGATGAGGGATCACAGACTACATGATTACTCAAACCAACTGAAGCCATGTCTACTGGAGCAACGGTTTAAAGGGTAAACACATATTGCCATCATTGTTTTTGTATCCCCTCCACTTCCTGTCATCTTTGTCTTCAGACGCAATTTCCTGTGACCCACCTACTCTTTTTCATAGGCTGTTGGCAACATGTGCAATTGAGTAGTAATTAGTGCACACTTCCGGATTGCATCTAGAGCTGGCTCAAAAAATTCAAACATGTTTAATTGACTGCAAAGTAATGTATTTGAGTCTTTAAGCCCCTCACACTAATAGATTTCTGTGCCATATCAATTGTCCCCAACTAGTGGCAGCTTGTGCAGACTCTGCCCAACTATGAATTGTGGGTTGCTCTCCCATCTTAAATTGTGTCAGCACTTTTGATCCTTGAATTTAAGGGAATTAGTCCTAGAAAGTCCTCGTATTTGATGTCAACCAAGGTGTTGTCATGAGGAACATAAACCTATTCATCGGTGATATTTACATCAACAGTATCTTGGCTTTACAGCAGCAAGGAGTCCAATCTATTATTTATATCATAGACAAGAGAAGAGAGATCGCATAAGAGCACATCTAAAACTAAGCCCCTAAACCAATTTGTCAGTTGAAAATAAGTGTATTTGGTTATGTAGTAATGTTATTTGTTCATCCAGGTGCAAGTTTTCACAGTTTAGTGAAGTATTACAATTACACTTGTGATAAAATTCTCTTGCATCACTGGCACACGCTTTCATCACCCTCTTGTCCAACCAACACAAGCCTTTCTTTTATTCATACTTGAAGCACAGCGTGAACACCTCACTGAGCACTTCATATAGCTGCAACTGAGTCTGATTTTTCCAGACCTTTCCCACCTGCACTGCACCCCACTATCCCTCCCTTATTTCCCTCAGTCAGCTCTCAGTCCACTCCTTGGCATTTTTCAAAACCAGCCATTGGGCCGAGTTTGCCTCAGAAGAGTGGAATTTGTTGAATTTGTTATATATAAATAATTTTTTCAGATTGAACAAAATTAGTTCTTACATTGGAAGGAGAAATATAAGAGAAACACCGTGGGAGGATCAATATCACAAAATATTTTAAATTTGAATCACTCACAGTACTGACAAGCCTGTACTGAGTACCGATTTTCCAATAAACCCTCAAAACACCATTTCAAACTGTTAATTTTAAGAACAATTAGAGGCAATAATAACAAAGTTGTGAAACCAGGGAAATATGAAAAATGTATTCCTAATCACGTGAGAAAAGTTTCTCACATTTTTGCATCATAACTGTTTGTCAATATTTAATCTTTTTTTTTTTTAAGTTAAATTTATAATATGGAAAAGTGCTATGATACATACTCTGGTCCAGTGTCTGCAGCAACATTTACTCGGGAAATACAATTCCTTCCACAGATTAAGATAAACATCATGCTGTTTTCCATTCACTCTGATAGAACTCTGCAAAACACAAGACTAAATTAAATAACTTTTAATTTAATAGATTTACAACCTGACATTTAAATAAGCACATGCAGTCAGCCAGGCTATAGGAGGAAATGAAACTATATTTTTAAAAAACAACAGTATCAAGTTAGGGAAGCAAATGTAATTCACTTCAAGTATCAAATCAGGTTTGTAGGATTCAGTGCCTTTAAAAATAGTATACACAGTGTTCCTCTGGCTTTGACTGTGATGCTGCTGATTCTTGATATCAGTTATCAAGGCTGTTGCCTGAGAGAAACCAGGAAGCTCTACATGAAATGGAAAATTTTCATGTTTTAAATTCAATGGAATTTCAGCTCGATCTTTCAGCAACAAAATATAAATGGGTGCAAAATATATATAACAGCACAATCACAATAAATTGTTTGTTTTTTTTTTGGTCTTTTTCCAATTTTCAGTCTATTCTGTCATGTTAACACTGTCAGTGTGAACACATTCCTACCCTGAAGCCTGCATTTAACTTAGATAAATACACTTAACACGGTGTATTTACAATATTATTTTCTTCGGTTTTGAGCCTAATGTCTAATGGTGTTGTCTAATGACATATTTTGAACAGTGTAATCCACTCTATGGTGATAACAATTGCATGTTTTGTCCTTGATTTACTTACTAACATTGGTGAATCTGTTGTTAAAGAATGACTAAAGAATATTCTCACATTCCTCTACCTGTTTGTCATCTTCATTCTCTTTTTTCCTTATGTTTCCTTGATCTGTTTCCTTTTCTGCTTACTCTACCTTTATATTCCTATCAGTATTCATCCACTTGCCCTCATACATCCACACTTCATCCATCCTTATTCCCACCTCCTCCTCTTCTGCAGACTCACTAATTCCGTCTCTCACATTATTTTCTTCTGGTCACGTCCAAACTTCTGCTCCTCCCATTCACATTCAAAAGGTTACATATTTCTCAGCCCCTGCACCTGTTTATCAATTATTATCAATTAAAATGATCAATATCAATAAACAGGCAGAAAGTTACAAAACTAATACACGGCATCAATGTACTCATATTCTTCGGTCATAGAATTTCTCAATTTCTGTAAAGTTAAAGTTACACACAAAAAACTTTTATTCCTGTTCCTTTAAACAGGAATATGCAGCATCAGTGTAAACCTGGACATGTACAGTATCTCTGCCACCCAGAGGAGGTGATCATGACAAGCTGAATTGAAACAAATGGACACTTACTGTAAGTCATACTCTTCAAACATTTGCTTCCAAGGGTTTAAATGTTTATTTTTCTGTGATTCCTTCATAACATGTGTTGTTGTTATTGATATTTGAGCGAAAAAGTTCAAATAAAAGTCTAGTCACTTCACAAAAGTCTCAGATAGATGATAGGTTGTTTGTGCCTTTTAAAATGTAGTTATATCTTTTGAACCACCACTCAGATATTGCATGATATTCAGTTAACATTAACAAAAAATGAAAATGGAGGAAATCCTAACCTCTGAAGGAACAAGTTGATGTGCATGTGTACCTCATTTTCCATTTGACTGCTGGAGCAGAAAATTCACAGTCACATTAGAAACCTTGCAACTTGCCACTTTTCAAGTTAAAACAACAGTCAGCAAAGAAAGACGTCCAGTCAGACTCAGCTGCGCTCACTGCTGCTGACATCGGCATCAGAGCTAATCACCTAGCACCCACTTTTAGGCTCTGGCAAGGAGGACGACCTATGGGTACGCCCTGCTGCTTGTTCCACATCACACAGCATGAGTGATGACTCAAATGGGCTGCAACACCCCCTTAACTAACCAGAGGGAAACCATTAAAGAGTCATTAGTTTGAAAGTTAAGAAACAGCTACAGTAACACTCAATGCTTAAAAGTCGGTGGGAAATGGGCCACTGAAGATCAGTTGTCAATATATTCACACTGCAGCTCCAAACAGGTAGAGATGGTTATATAAGTCTGTGAACACAAGTTCACACAAATGTCTTATTTAAATAGAACTCAGAGCTTTGTTTATTCAGAGCCAGCACATAATATTCACTGCATGACCAATCAGACTGTCAGAAAAAGGCTGCACCTCAGCAGGGAGCACCTTTACTTGGTGGTGGCTCTACTTCCCCCTCTTTTTATTCTTTATTTGTCAGAGCATTAGGCAAATAGTTCCGAGCCTAATTTAAGAGCAGTCAGTCACAACTGTGGATGCAGTGTTTGCATCACTGCTGCAGAGACATTTGACTTAAAAGTATTATTTCAATATTGTCACTTCAGTACAGACTGAGTCACACATTTTTTTTTTTAAATACAGACATGCAATACAGGCTATAGACTGTATTATATGTTGGTTTTCTTTCAAAGACTGTAATTGGAAGAAATAATTGCAGTACTTGAGTCTATTTCTATCATTATTATTACTAATATGGCACCGCCGCTTGGACCAGTGCAACAGTGGGCCCACCTGCTGAGACAATTGGCACTCAAAGGACAAAAAAGAGCTGTGAGAAAAGAAACACTCATCAGTCAGTCAGCTTACTGTAAACAAACTGGCCTAAAATTTCACCAAGATGTTGCAAAAGAAAGATATGGGGAAACAACACAGTTATGAGTGATGGGGGTCAAGATTTTGAGAGATGTGAGGTAGGGATGTGCATGATAAATACATTCAGGGAAGAGCAGCTGCTAAAATATCATCTGGGAAATGTAATGCTGTCCACAGCACACAAAAAAAGTGTGACAGAGTTTTATGAGAAAGATTCCTTGGAGGAACTGATGATGTAAAATAACTTGAGAGAATGACTGAGAGAGGAGAGACGATTTAATGTTTAAAATGGGAAGTGGCAAATAAAAATGAGCTATGAAGTAATCAGGGTGGATTCCTACAGAGAGAGAGATAGAAAGAAAGAGTGTCCTCAAAGTGATGGCGCAGGGGCGGGGGCTTGCAGCGGGCATAGATAACCTTAGAAGGGGGGCTCGTCTTCCGCTCAGCTGTGTGTCTTGGCCGGCTGTGAAAAGCCACTCTCTTCCTGTAGGCACAGGAAGCCCACAGGGCGCCATTGTACCAGACTCACAGGGAGAGACAGAAACGGAGAGAGCAATGGACAGAGGTTTGAATAATTTAGTGGAATTACTGAGTTTCTGAAGGTTAGTTGATAGTCAGAACACATGTGGTTTGCCTTTTACTGCCTTACTCTTGAGTCTGCTGCTCTATATTTGCGCAAGCCTCGACATTCTGATTTGTCAACTGGATTCAAGTCACCACAAAGACAAAAATGTATGTTTTTTCAAACATGGCAGCTGCTTGGAGTCAAGCATAGCCATCAAACCTTCAGCTCTACTCTGCTCTGCCCGCTCATACCTATATTTATCAATAAATTGACCTGCAGTGATATTAACATTCCACAGACAATCTTTTGTCCCACTTATGATCACACTTGGCTCCAACACACGGTCACAGATTAGTTGCCAAGAGTCTGCAGTGGTGATTGGCTCTCCTCCAAAGATATAGCTCTATGAAGCTCTTTATGTGAAATAAGAAAATCTATTCATTTTGCTTGTTGTTTAAAGTAATTGATCAAGTCACAGAAGAAGCAAGCACTGCCCACCTTAGAGTGCACAAGTGAGTCGTCTGTCCCTACCTAATTGGTCTTAATTACATATCACAGATTTACAGTTTTTCAATTGGTTCTTCAATCTGGCTCGTATTGTGGCTTTTTTAAATTTTCACCCCATTTACTGTAAGTGATAATGCTTTTTTTTTACTTTTTCATTATCTGTCTCCAAAGATGCCATAGACTTGATGTTATCGTTTTAGTTTATCAAGCACTGAAAAGGTTGCTGCAGCTTCTAAGATCAGTTTCACACATTGTGAATTCTCCACTGAAGTACTTTCACAACCTCGTACTGACCCCATTCAACTAACTGTCACTGCACTCACATACTGTATAGTGATGTGCCATCACACATACTTTAGTTGTGTTTGCAAGTGACAGACAATACATTGATAAAGAGTGTGACCAAAGTAGCAGAAAAGGATGACCTTCACATCTATATGTTGATGTGTTGATATGCATATTTATAGCTGCATTTGTGTTTACATGACTGCACTCCATAACCAATTGCACAGTGCATCTATCCTTCTCCGTTTATTGGTAGATGTCTTGCTCTGGATAGGTTAGTTTTATATATGTCAGTGCTGTCACTAATCCCCTGAAATGTCAGTAATTGGACGCAATTGGTTGCGAGGCTAAAGGAGCAACAAAGGGAATGGGGCAAAAGAGGAAGGGATTTGGAAAAACAGATGAAGAGATAAAATAAAGAGATAAATGTTAGCAAAATACTCAAAAAGAAGTAAACTACAGTTCATGGGTTTTGAAGCTTCTTATAAAAGAAGTAGAGCGAAAAGTCATGGGAGAGAGAGGAAGTGAAGTGGGGGATGAATTGAATATATTTCTGTTCATCAGAAGTGGGGCAAAGAGATCCATATCCCTCTGTCTTTTTTGGCCTCTCACTTCATACCTTTAGTTTGTCCTCCTTTAATACTGTATTTTTCCGTGGTGCTGGTTTATTCCCCCTTTACTAGCCACTGAGTTCACATCTTCAGTGCTGCCCCATGTTTTTATTTGATTTTACTCAAAGAGACCCTGCTGCGTGTTTTCTATTTTCCAGCTTTGTATTTCGAGGAATTACTAATTACTTCTGACTGCACATGTTTCAGAGCGATGCTGTCACTGACCACAGGGCAGAACCATGACCAATCAGAGTGCAGACATTTCTGAGGAAAACAATGCTATAATTGCTGGTTATAGAAATTGTACCACCCACTTTATGTATTACTGTCTCCTCAGTAGATTTACCAGAACTCTCTGCATCAGCAGTATCAATCTTGGCTGATAATGAAAATGACTCGGTGTCATATTTACACATTGTCATATTTACATATGTTTCACCTGCAAAAGCAATAGGACTGTGCTGTATAGTCACACTGCTAGAAGATTATTGACTGTATTCACAGCTGTAGCTTAACCAGTTTTAGTCTAAACACACTCTTACATCATAAACTTAAACTTTAAATATGACTGATATATGCAGTCATTCTGAAAACATTTTTACTGATGCTGAATTTTCCTGAATTATCCGGTATCAGTGTTAGTGCCTTTGTTAAATGTACTTGCGTCTACTGTTTCACCCCACTTTTCTTTTTCTTCCCTTCTTCCCTTCCTCCCTTCTTTCTTCTTTTTACTTTATTGTTAATTACCTTTTTATTCTAATCTCCAGCTCCCTGGTTGATTTTTTTTTTTTCTGGACTATCTTTGCTTCCTTCTCCACACTGTTTTGCCCTCCTTATTTTCCCATTTTGTGCTCAACTCTCTCAGCCCATTTTTTGAACCGTCCATTTCTTTCATTTTATCTCACTGTATTCCCATTGTCCCAGGTCATATTTGGTCTACTCTGACCCATTCCCATTTCTCCTTCCTTTTTTCCCCTTCATGTCTGCCATACCATCGCCTGAACATCCTCTATGCTTCTTCTCTTCTCTGTTTATTCCACTAATTTCTCTGCTCATTCTTGACTTCTGCTTCATGTTTCTTGTCATCGCCCGTTGTGAACCATTGCTACCCCACCTCCACCCCCAACAAATGTCAGCATGAATCAGTGGTTGGATAGCCAGACTCTGCCCATCCACCTTCATGCCGTTTATACAGCAGTATACATGAAGCCATACTGAGCACAGCTTTGTCTTTTTTTACATGTTGCAACAAAACACCTCAGGCAGATTTTCTTAAAGAAAAATTCTAACTAGCTGCTGGCTACTGAAGGTGTATGATAATGATATAGAAGTCACTTAGAGTGCTTAATTTCCTTTCTGTAATTTTCCTTTTCATATGTACAGCGGTTTTACAGCTGTTTTTTTCTGCGCCATTCTCCATAGAGGATCTGACCTAGAAAAAGTGTGATAGTCTCCACCCCAAATTAGTTAATGTTGATTTTAATATTTCCTTTTAGGACGTACATTCCTCTAGGACTTCTATTCCTCACTGATTTTTAAATGGTAATTGCATAGCAAGCATGGCATTTATGACTGATCATAGATCATAGACGTTATCACACAATGTGGAAAATTTACGGTCATCACTGCAACAGTAGTACCGGTATGATTGTGTGTGCACCAGAGCCGGAGGATCAAAGTGAGGCATCGTAATATGATGTGAGCTCTGACACCTCACCAGTTAGACCACATTATGTTGTGTTCAACAAGCATCCATTGGTAAAATGTATATTGAGGAAAAAACCCTGCACAAGTGTTGTTGCCATGGAAAACATGAGGGTCCTCCATGGGTCTCAGTGGACAGTGAGTTTGATGCGTCCACTTAGATTATACTGCATCAGGGTGTGTGCCTAACAACATCCCTGAACTATGCTACAGTATACAACTAAAATATTGCTTCCTTGATCTACATTCAGAGAATTAAACTGGTGATAGGCCTTGACTGCTATGATCAATTGCTGTTAAGACAAAAAATATTCAAATGCATTTTGTGAAGTTCAGGTTGGAAGCTGGTGTATTCCACGTACAACCCTTTTGGCATAAACCATTTGCTTATTTTTCTTTCATAGAATGATGAATGTATCACAACAAAATGCTGCTTTTGTAGCCTTTGCAGAATGACACCTGAAATACATGGAAAAATTATGTTTTTGCTGTAAAAAAGATCTAGGAATAGCTTTGCTTGTGACAGAGAAGTTAAGCTAAGAGTTAATTCACCTCTTTCGCATGAAAAGTCTTGATTCTGCAGTCAGACTCATGAATGTGTTTGAGTGGTGTTGACAGTCACATGTACATGTACCCTGCTTCCTGTTTCATGCTTACACACCGACCGCTTCCTGTCAACCCCCATTATCATCATAATCACTTATTAAATGTGACTTGCACCAGAACAAGTGGGTATAAGAAGGAGGGAGCTCAGGGGAAGGAGGGATTGCTTTCTTAATTAAACGAGAAGAAGAAAAAAAAAAGAAGGAGCATGGCGCCACAGGCTGGGCTTCTTTGAAGGAAAATCATTTATCTCATTCACTGCATTCCCCTGCTCCTCATTTCTCCCTCTCAGAGTTACTCTGGCAGAGAACAGCACACACTCACTGCAGTGCACTGTGGCTCATTTTCTTTGTAGAGGTGTAACATGAGTACTGTTTCTTTCCAGGTCACATCAAACCATGCTAAATTACATAACATTAAACATTCTTTTGCACCTGCCAATTTGGCAATTTCTTTGTCATTCTCTGTCTAGTACCCTCTCTCTCTCACACACACAACAGACACCTTAGTGATGCCCTCCTTTATGACATATTCAGCAGTAATCAACTGGATACCACATTCATGCTCATGTCTATTGTTCTTAATAGTTTTAGTGTGAAGCTCTTTGTATGACAGTTCTGCCTTTTACCTGTTTACACATACATTCATAGAGTGTATTCTTTCCATCACACATCAATCATACTCATTCTCAGATCATGGGAAACACTGGCCTCAAACACTGACCCCCTACCTTGTAAAGACAAGCTGCTCTACCACTGGCCAATAGCTGCCATCTTAACTGACCCTGTATTGGCTAGGTCTCACTTCTAAAAGAGATGTGATCAGTTAATCTTAACATGGTTCACCAGTAAAAGAAAGTTTGTATAAAAGAAGAGTAAATAATGCATGCTGTCAAAATCAACCTTGAGCCACACGCATGTACAAAACTTGCTGTCATGTTTAAAAATGTAGGGTAAAAGTTTTCTTTATCACAGTTTAACCTTCCAGAACTGAAGCAATTCACCAGAAGAATTAAATTGGATGAATTTTGGTGAAGTGAAGTCATCACTATTGTATTTTCAGGGATTTGACTTTTATACAGCTGTGTTCAAAACTGCAGGAATAGATGCAGAGAAACTAGCTCTGTGGTGTAATATGTGAGGAGGCATAGTCATACATAAAACAAGCTGTAGCGTACTTTATTGTCCTTCACGTAAGTTGACCAAATGACATGTAACACAGGTAGGTTACCATTGGACTGACAAATTCTGTAACTTTTTGCACTGAATCTTTGCTCAAACCATTGACCATTTATTAGAAATGGCCTCAGTCTTTTTGTTTCCTTGGTGAAGTCAATCAGGAAGTGAAAATAACCAGGGGGTGACAAAATGAAGTCCATTTGAATGGAAGTTCATTTGATTTATAAACATTTTCATGAGGAGTTAATGGTTAATGGTCAATCCGAGGCATTTATTGGTAAAACCTTTTTTATGGATATAAGAATGGCGTGATTGCCCTGTACAATTGTCCTGTACATGCGAACATTTATAAACATAGTGCCCAGGTCAAAAAATATTAGAACTTCCCTTTAAATTATGCATACCAATCTTCCTTTCTAATTTCTCTACTCTTGTTTTTTGTCTTAACTTGTATTATTGTTTTTGGACTTTGACCCAGTCCCTGAAATTTAAATAAAATAGAAAGGTTATTGACTAGTCCACCCTTATAATAGCTGCTATTACTTATTGATAAGGATAAATACCTGCACAGGGAGGGTGAGATAAAGCTCATTGCAGTGCAGATAAAGGTCATGAAAGGCTAGTGACTTCTCCCACTGCTCACAGTTGGTGCTCAGGCAGAGCGAGAAAGCTGAAAGAGAGGGGGAGTGAAAAAGGAAGATGGAGGGAGAGATGGAGGTGGAGGAACTGTCACATACAACGAAGGAGATGGTGGGCATTGGAGAGAAGAGAAGTTAAAAGATGTGGCTGTGAGGATGGATTGAAAGAATGGAAGAGGAGGAGATTATAGGGAGAACAAATGGAGCTCTAGAAAAGGGACTTGAGAAATGGAGGAAGAGATATAAATCAAAAGATAAAACAGAAAAGATGTGAGGAGGTTGAGAGAGAGAGAGAGAGAGAGAGAGAGAGAGCTGATTTTACACAAAAGACCACTGACAGATGGTTGGCATTTAGCTTCCCACTACTTCCGAAAAATAACTAATTAAGCATGGTCTGCTGTGCGTGTATGGAAGCTGACATGTTGGTGCAGGACACTGCTTGGAATAGGGAGAATAGGTGGATTCATTTGAATGACAAACGTCTAAATGCTTGTAATTCTGTTGAAACATATTTCATTTGTTTGGTAAAAACTCATTTTTACTGTGCAGTGTGTGTCCTCTGTTGCCATGTTTACTTTCACAAATGAATTGCAGAAATTGTTAACTGAGTTAATTAATCTTGCACCACTTTTTTGTGTGAAATAAGTAAATTTTTGATATAGCATTCAAAGGAGACTGTGAGAAGAGTCTGAGAGATATTTATTGAAAATAAAATAGATTTTTCTCTTTTAGAGGTGCTTTATATAAACAAACTGGGCTTTTTTTCTACTTTGGTCTGTGACTAATGCTGTCAGTTCACACTGTTATTGAACACTGGGGTCATGGACTGATGTCTTGAAAAGAATAAGATGATCAAAACATGGACGACCAAGAGCAGGCAGTTTCAACATAGACACAAACACAGGAGATGGTTAAACTTTTGCTGCTTGCATCTTACATATCAGATTTAGTTTTTATTACTTCTCCCACCCATTCACCCATTTATATTGTCTGATAAATGTTCATGTGCCCTTGCTTCTTTGCATGCTCCCCACAGTTTCCCTAATTCCACTGAGCCTCAGAGCTGTGGGATTGCTTTTATGGAAGTATTCCAACACATTTATAGCCAGCCAATGGTGTATAACCTCCATGCAAGTCCTGAGATTATTTGGAAGGGTATTCTAATATATTTTTTTGCCACCCTTCTCTTTTTAACGACAGAGACAGATCTTTTGCTAATCTGACACTAGCTCAGTGAAGTCTGTTGAGCAAGTAAGTAAAAATGTAATAATAAAAACAAATAGGTCAAATAAAAATACCGCAAAGCTTGTGAATATTATTATTATTATTTTAAATATTGTTGCAGTACTTTACAATGAAATTTAACCATTGATGGCATATACAAAAACTTTAAAACCACCTTTTAAAATCTTAGCCCCAAACTTAACCAATTCCTCATGAGGACTACTGGTCCTAACAAGGTTAGTGTTTCTGTCACACACAGAGACACACCAAGAGACAGAGCCTGTGTACATTTTTTCTGTTCTGGTCTGGTATTTGATAATTTACAGCCATGACATACAGTAACTTTTAACCCTGCGACTGCTGTGTTTGGAGTAGCTCCTGAGAAGAAACCTACCTTTTAAGTGTCCAATAGGATTCTCTCAAGTCAAAAGATAGTCTTTTACCCTAAAAGATTTTACAATCACATACCAGGAGGAGGGTCAGAGACATCACATTCACACTACAAGAAACAAGATATTATACCCAGGGCTCTGTATTAAAATTATAAGATGTGGCTGCCCTACTTGATCCACTCAGCCCCTCCCTTCCCTAACCAATGCACACTATTAAATTTTATTTTATCCTAGTAGCTTTTAATTTATGTTGTTTAGGTGTATATATCCTATTTTATTACAATTTTATTTTTTATTGCTGAT
>JAFBJR010000179.1:2109920-2199123 GCA_016785285.1 Brachirus orientalis
TATATATTTTGTCTTTTTATATATAGACTTTCTGTTGTTATTTGTTTGATTTTATTGCTAATTTGGAATCGGGAGATGGCCTTTTGTCAGTCTTGTCTGCAGACTAACACTTTTGTCAGTGTTAGTCTGCATGTCTGATATGCTGCACACACGCACACGTGTTGAGATATGTGTGTAGTGCAGACATGAATTTCTGCTGTTTGCAGAGTGTTTACAAGTGTTTCATTATTCATGGTGATTAGGGAAACAGCTTTGTTTCTGTGTTCCACTAACAAGTCAAAGAGGAGGAAGACAGACAGAGAGCGAGGACTGCATTTGTGTTCATTCCCAACAGCACATACATACACACAGTCTTACATAGACAGTGCGTACTGTACACTACAGAAGACACAAAAACTGCTTACTGCCAATAAGTGACATCCTATGTTCAAGAAACATGTTTTATATTTAATTATCTGTATAATTTACATTATAATCTTCTTTTACTTTGACCTTTTTCCCCCTTCTGATAATTTTTTAAATGCCCTTTTTAATATCATTTCATCAATGATTTGACACAATATAATAGAAAAATCTCTAAAACCCACCTCTGAGCAACTGCAATTGTTATTTCCAACAGCAAGATATTAGTAAAATATAGGTTTTTATGTTTAATATATGTTTACAATGTGCCTGTATACTGTACTGTGTAGTTGTATAAACTGTATAATAATACATTGCATGAAATGCTATTTAGGTGAGAGAGGGGAAATATTTGTTAAGTACTTATAAAAAACAAAAGATGAAATGAAATAATCAAATAAATTCATGAGTAATAATAAAAAATATGTACACATATATAAATTAATAAAAAATTAAAACCGGTATAATGCCTTTTTTTGGACTTGTAAAAGGGCAAATAAAATATCTGAATACTACAACATACTAACTTCTTGAAAGTCTTCGTTGGTAGCTACTGTAGGACACACTTGAACACTCAAGTGTACTACTTGTACTACTATAATTGTACTACTACAACTTTCACATCAATAAATATAATTTGTAGTAATAAAATATTTATTACAAGTTCACACAGTGTGTGAGAGTCTCCTTCATACATGTTGATTCATTTTACGCACTTGTCCATAGAAGTCCATGTGCAAAGTGTTTCTATTCAGGCTTTTACATGTATATGTACACTTTCTGCTACATTGTGATTTGCCTAGTAAATCAGATCATACCTGCTGATGAGAGACAAGGTCCTACAAGAAAATGTATTTATTTATTTTTTTGGTTGTTTCTTAGTTTTAAAGCTGCAGTCAGATAGCTGGAACACAGATATAAGAAAATATGCACACCCATGCCCACAGCTATACATATCACAGCCCTATATGCACTAAATTCACCTCCACCCACACACATGTATGCACATGGGTGATGTCTGTTAGATTGAAAAGCACACATTTGGACCACTTCCCCTCTTTTGAATATTCATGAGCACCTGCTTTCTACCAAACACTCATGAGATCAGCAACACAGCATTAGCACAGGCATGTGCCTTCATACTTTAATGTGTGTTTGCATCTGTGTGGAGTATGTTCTGTGAAAGATAGAGAAAAAGGCTTCAACCTGAAATGATGGCACACCTAGTTTTCTGTCTTTTAAGATAAACTGATTTTAAAATCTATTGTCCAAGGGAAGCAGGACAACAATGTTGTAGCAGAAGACTGGGGCTTTACCTACGCTGTAACATTCAGATATGCATTTACACAAATGAATTACAATAACCTTATATCGTAAATAAGACAATTTTAAGGAACCATATTTTTTGTCCTTTTCTGGATTTGTCCACACCTTTTGATGAGGTTGATATTAAAGTAATATATGAGATTATTATTTTGATTGTAATCCTGTAAATGCTCCATTCTTCTTTCCTTAAGGCATGAACAACCTGGCGAAAAGTACATTATTATAAACGGTTACCCCTGTAAATTATGCCCAGTATAATGTGATGTTGTCTAATATGCATAATCTGTAAAAGATAACTGGTCAATATTTAAGGAGGCATCTTTGGTTTTCATACATGTTTAACCTGTTCTTGTCTATAAGAATATCACTTTTTTTGTGGTTTTGTCTGTGTGAGAATAAAAGTCTTCTTTCAGCCATTACATCTTGTACAGGTTTAGGGTTATATTAGATGTTAACCGTAATATCATAAGAAATGTAGTAACATGCATTGTTCTGATATATAGCTGAAAAAGTATGTTTTATCCATTGCTTACCAATATTTAAGCAACAATGGTAACACTGTGCTGTCACATCTGATGTTCAGACTTCCTGACATATTCATTAAGTTGTTGGATGTTTTGCCTCAGCAGTCATTCATTCACAAATGAATTTTATCGGTGTGCAGCAGCTTTGCCAGTTTCAGTTTATCAGACTTCAGCTGCCATGTGGCCCTTTTTTAAGCTGTGATTTGCTTACAAGGCATGTTTTTTTTAAAAAATCCTAAATTATTGGTAACATCACTTAAAAGTGACATTACACATAATTATGTGTGTAATTGTTTTGAAAGGCCTGCTGTATGTTTGTGCTGTATATCACAATAAAGGGTCAGGATTCCGGTATTTCATTATAAAAACACAACCAAAGCATGTATGGATACTCAAACTAACAAGAAACCAACAATCATGTGATGAGGACATATCACGTGATCTGTGCACACACACACACAAAGCACAGGTCATCCAGCTGACACAAAAGCCTTGATATTGACACCCACCTCCCCCTTCAAATCCAATATCTCTTTGGCCAGTTCTCTGCAGGCACACACACACGCACATGCACACACACACAGAGCTGATTGGGGTTAAGGCCCAGTTTTTATTAAGGGGCATATGGGAGTGTAGTGGGTGTTCTATGGGCAGACATATTTTGCTTATTTGTTTGGTGCATGTTTGAAAGTAAGGAGGTGGACATTGTCTTTAACTAAAAGACTGTAAAGGTTTGTTCTGAATATACTTTATGCTGAGAAGCTAAATCTGTGAGGGTTGAAAAGACTCACTAGCACCACTAACCCTGTGACCTTTGCTCTCTAATGATATAATTAATATATAGGAATGTCTATTTCATGTATATATTGCATGTATCTATGTATATTTGCATTTAAAATTTTAACTGTATTTTCAATCATAATCACAAAAAAGTGTAGATCTTACCTAGTTTTATTTTAACATTTAGACACAGCTTGTGCAAAAGTAATAGTTACAGCAAAAACTTTATTCAGTTAATAGCATTTCTCCTTTGTCCTGGAATGAAACAGTTTCTTTTTTTCATTAGGTAACATTATTTAACGTTGTGAGCATTTCAAAATAAACTGTGATATTTAGAACACAACAACATAATTACTAGACCTGTTTGCATGATAGTATGCTGCAGTCAGAGTAGATTTGTCATGTTGTTTAATACAATCAGGTGGTAATATAGGGTTTAGGGTTAAGTGCTGCTAAAGATGAGACACAATGAGAGTGGCAATTTGTCCTGCAGGCATTAAGTAGAACCTAGAGGTGAGAGAGCGACTACAAATCAAAACTGTGTCATTTTATTCACATTGTTAGTGAAAAGAGAAAAAGAACAGAGTATCCAGAATGATTGACTTCCCTTACTCTCTTGTGTACTTCAGGTAAATGAAAATGAAATTGCACAAATTGCATTCACTGTACCAAAGTGAATGTAATCTATACAGTTTCATTTTGATTTCATTTCATGTTTGACTGAACTACTGTCACCGTAGCTCAGTCAGACATGAAATCAAACAACTCACATCTGAATGTTTCAATGTTTATTGCATTACAATACAAATGGTTTAGTTTTGGCATCCAGGCTCTGACACAATCACTCCCCACAGATATGTTTACAGTGACATATCAGGGAGTGATGAGCAAACATTTTAAACACCCCAGGTGGAGCCTGCAGGTGGATGCTGGGGTGGAAGTGGGGTGGCGGTTGGGCTTAAAGCACGAGCAGCAACACCAACGCAGGGTAGCATTAGCAGTGGCAGCCAGAGGAAGGGAGGGATGGGAATTTTTGCAGCGCCAAGAGGGAGTATATTCGAGGCGTGTCTTTTGGATATTAAAATGCAGCTGGAGTTGCCTGCATGAAGTAGCTCTCAGGCTTGCATGACTTACTGTTTGTCCTCTTTAATTCCTCCAGTGGTTAATAGAACTCGGAGACAGTATTCGTAATGGTAGGTTCACATTTAAGTGAAGTTACTTGCATTCTGGCCACTTTGAACTCAAAACAGTGCTGAGTCATGCAAAGGACATTAAATTATGTTCAGAATTTTATTTATTTTTTTTAAAAAAAGGAAAGCTTTGAATAAGTTTGTGCACAAGGTAAAAGAGACACATCAGGGAGATGGAGAGAAAAGCAAGAGCTGGGTAGATCATCATACTAGCAGGGAGGGAAAAGGGATGAAGGCAGAGGTTTTTGACCGCTACATTAGCCTCTGTGCTTGTCTCCCTCCAGCACCATTAGCATATCATTAGAAAACATCTGAACTCACAGATGTTGGACTCTTAGCCTGGCAGGCGTGCTGAGAAGCCAACACACTAACACACATACATGCACACATTCATAGGCTCACTGCAATTCTAGTGTGCCCCTAGGCTCCCTGCATGCACACACACACACACACACGCACAGATAGACATGGTGTGAACTCCCAGGTGTTTTATGTTGGCCCATGGCAGGATCAGAGAAGAGGAGAATGGAGCTGGCACAGATATAACTGAGAGAACTGGCTGGGAAATGCAGAAGAGATTCTGTTCACCCAATCAGTAACAGCATATTTAAGTACAATATATTAAAAAATGCATCTGCAAAGCTCAACAACACAAGCCAAAGCTTGAAAGCTTATATTTTTCCTGTCGTTTAAAACGGCAGAGCCTACCATCTTGTTTATATGCTTGTTTTAAGGCAGTTTAAAAGTTAAAAAGAAAAAAAGAAAAACCTGCTTTGAGGGGAAAAAAAGTCGATAAAAATTGTAAATCAAGTTTGGTGTGATTAAATTGGAGGTTTTAATTTTAAGCCCTGTTGCCCAGCCGTAGCACAAATGCATACACTTGTGTATAGTTCTGTATTCATACACACAGGTAAGCATGCATTGGCATTAATGCGCATATGTGTGTCAGTGTGAATACTTGTTCATTCACTTACTGTATATAATCATGGCAGTTAAGAGCCATCTGCCAGCCTGTGGGGCCTGAACTGTCTCTGATCTGTCAAGCAGTCTGTATTTAGCCTCCCTCGGCAGAACCTGGGCAGACCATTTAGACAAGGTGAAGATGCAGGACCAACGCACAAGGTGTAATCATTATCTGACAGGCACCTGGGGATGGTATTTAATCGTTTTGGCAACTAGCCTGACAAAGGTGTCTGTCGCTCATCTTCATACCATCTCTGCAACAAAGCAATAACAACAACATGAGACATGTGAGGGGAAGGTCATGTAAGGTGTGATATATAATATATATATATATATATATATATATATTAATCAATTATTATATATATATAAAGGTTAAATAAGTGAAATTTAGGTGACAAAACCTTGGAAATAAAATATGGTAAAAATATACTGTTCACTTGCTGGGATGGATGGAAAATAAAGAAATAAAGAATCCACTTTAGACCTTAATGGATAAAACGTGTAGAATCTTTTCAAAAAAATACATTGTGTTTACTGAGACAAAGGTTACTGAGACAAAGGTTGTGTATTTTAAAGGTTGTGTATTTTCAGTTAACACCAGACACAAGCATTTATACTATACTTAGGTGCAGCCTGCTGAGTTCTCTCCATGAGCCCCAGTACTAATATTTACCATTTTCAGGGAAAGAGCTCTTTGTGTATACTATGTGTCACAGAGATAATACAGATGCTTGTAGATGTATATGTGTAATAGAAAACTTAAAAAAAAAGAAAAGTAAAAAAGGGAAATGTTTATTTGGTTCAGTTGGGTTGAACCTGTGGTCCTTTTGGGTGGCATACGAATGTCTATTACTTAAACATAAACATTGATAGTAAAAAAAAAAGTACATAACAAATCAGACAATAATATCATATATCAAAACTTGGAAATTAAGGTCAACAAACTACTAATTCAGTACAGTTATAATGTACTCAAAAAAGCACTAAGCATGCTAATATTACATACAAATATAAAATAATTATAATATAATAACTATATAATATAATATAATAATATAATGAAAATAATTTCTGACAATTTGTCTGCCAGTTGGTAACAACTATTGACATGTCATCTTCTTAGTCACATGGTGTAAATGTGGTCTGAATGCTTCAAGATGAATATTATAGATTTATACTTTTTATTTACTTTATACCAAACATGTGTCTATTTGTAGAGCCAGGAGGAGGATTCCCTCTCTGACAGCTCAGACAGATCATCTTTCTTTTTCTTTGCATAATTCCCAAACAAGAGAAATTAGTTCTAAAATCTAAAGATGACGTGTCAAAGAATTGCACATCACACGGTCTGTGCCTCTTCAAATGGAATCTCTCCAGGATAATTATGAATGCATTCTGTTCGATTGTGCTGTGACTCATGATTGACATCCCTTCATGTACTCTACACCATGTATGTCAATACAGAACATTGCTAACACTGTCTATCTCAACCTGTCATCTTCTGTACTGTATATCTAACCCTTGCAGTTGACCTTGAGATAAAGAGTCAGTCACGTTTAAAGAAAGACACGTACTGTAGGAAAAGAAAAACAAGAAAGTTGGAATACCATTGGCAACTGGCAGGATTTAATGTCTACACATATTTAGTGGGTAAAAATAGAACTGAAGTCACTTTAAAGAATTGTCCACATGTGTCTATAATGGAATGTACCTGTCTGTCTGTCTACACCCATCTTCTTAACAAGTCAGTACAGATTATGAAGGATGTGATGTTGTGTCTGTCCCAGCGCTCATCTTGGCAACGTGTCATCACTCCTGATTGAAACGTTACAAGAATAGCCCTCATCCTCACCACTTTCATCTCTGGTTATTCATCCATACTTCTCGAGTCCCTGTGTGTGATGACTCATCAATCTAAATGTCTTCCCTCTCCCCATGACCTCCTCCATCCCCACCCCACCTCATCATACTCCTCAGCTCTATCCACCTCTCCCACAAGCTCCTTGACTTCTGATCTTGACTGCATTCCTCCAACCCTCCATCTCTTCCTTAACCCTCTTACATTTCCCTCAGCACCATCATTATGGTAATGTCAGTATCCACTAACCCTTTTGTGATCCTTTCTTCACCTTTATCTTTTCATCTCATTTTGCCTTGCTTCCCAACACAGCCCATTGCACCAATCCGTATCTCTTTCCTCCTTATTTCTGCTAAAGCATATGTTTTTTTTTGCCATACCCTCAAGAGTCAATTCTCACTCTCTCTCTATGCCTCTTCCTCTGCATAACCCCACCAGCTATCTTGTATCTTATTGGAAACAGACAAAAGGAACATTAGCAGATACAAATCAATTGATGGTGTTACATTGTGAGGTTGCAGCTGGGGACTCATCACATTACTCTGAGTAAGGTGAGGATCAATGCAAGTCAATGGTGAAGAGCACATTTATAGCATGCCGCAGCAACAGTTCAACCCCTGTGACTTCAGGTTGATTTTGTCATTTTAAGGATGAATGGAATATTTCAACAGTAATGAACAGAAGGCAGTGGGCATGCAGTGAAGTCATTGGTGTTATTTTTCTCATTGTTATGTAAATCCTTATCCCATTCTTGTTGGGGACATTTTAATTATATGGCTGGAACTCTTATTAATTGGGTAAAAATACAGCTTTATTTTCACAAAAAGAGCATGACACTGATTGCTATTGTGTTTTTTCAAAAGACAAATAAAGTGACAGTGTTGTGAAAAAAAAAATTACTGTCACATGCTCTGCAAGGCTGCAGCAATATCCCACACATCCTCATGTTCATAAATCCTTGAGGGGCTTTGAAAGTATTTGCAGATCACACTCATGATTGAGTGAATGAACCTTCTCATTAAGGTTACAGAGTCGCAGAGCCCTCTGCACCAATAAACTGTGACTTGTAAATCAGTGGTATTATATTTCGATTCAGTGAACACAGGCGATCTCATAGAGTCTTATTTTCAGGAGAGACCACATTTCCAATAAGTGATTTTTTTCTGTTAGATTTTTGGACTGACACAATGGCCAACATTAGTGTTGGCAAAAAAAAATTCACAAAGCTTTTGGTTTTGGTCTGGTGTCAGAGAAAATCATTGCTGGTTTAGGGGCTTAACAACCAAGGAATTCTATGTCTCAGTGGTGAAAGGTGTTGCCACTGTTTCAGTCATGATCCACCCAGGTTTGGCAAAGTCTTAAAGGCAGTTGAGATGCTGGCATTGGCCCTGATAATCCATGAATACGGTCATGTTTGAATTCCAACCAGAAGTGATTTGGCATTAGACTTGTTAATTTTTTCTCCAAACACGTACTGTTGTAGTGCCATATGGACTGTAATAGTCTAATTAAATCCATTTTGCTCTATGAAACTGGGCAAAAGAGTACAAAAATGAATGGTTTAATGTGATTTACCAAGAAATATTCAGTTGGAAGGTAGAAATTCCTTCATTACATCCCTTTCATGATGCTAATTTTCACTTAATGTGGTTTGTGTCAGAATACAAAGCTTACATCAGACTGTCAATGTCCATATACCTATGGGGATCTCCTTTGATAGGCCTTTATTACCAAGGTGTGACTGTGATCTAAGTAAATGACTTTGGCCAATTCAGACAGAGCAATGGCTATACAGTATAGTTGTGTGTGTGTGTGTTAGTTTAGTGTTCTTATCATTAGTTTAATATTTCAAATTAGTATGCATGGCAGTGGCATTATATGTTTTGGCTGTGATTCATGCCTTCATTGAATTGACTAATCAGTCTAGGGCTTACACTCAAGCTCATAAGCCATTTAAAAGCTGCCTTTTACCCAAGCTGTTTTTATCGTTTTGGACTCTGAAATCTTAAACACACACACAGCAACATGAATCCCTAATGGAAGAAACCCACAAAGGTCCAGGGAAGAGGATCCACTTTCACATGACCCTCTACTTTAGATGCGTGCTGAAAATCAGTGTGCTAATTGTCTGTATTTTCCTCTTGGAAATAAACAAATTATGCAGTTCCTAGTTTTGTGTGTATGTGAGTACACTTTAAAACTATCAGTAACAATCATCTAAATACGTATTCACTTAATTATGACCTTGAAGCACAATGACAGGAATAATCTCAGGTAAATGTGTGCAGAATGGCTGATATTGGGAAGCAGTAAACACTGCAAACACTTCATGTATTCTGATGCCTGCTATGGATGCTATGCTTGTTTCTCATATATACAAACATGTTCTTCAAAAGGCTCAAGTGTTTTTGTGATTAGTTATATGGAGCACTAATGTATAGGAAAATGCTTGACGAAACAGCGATTGACAAATTGCAGCATCTGCCCTTATATTGGCCCCTTATTGCTTTACATTATATTGTCCTCGTGGCAAAGAGGCACCCTAGTTAGAGGCACAAATGAAATGGATTATTTCACATGCAAAACAATGAAGAGAACAGCATTCACCTGATATCTAGTGTGTTTTTCATGCAGGGGAGCTTATTGTAATACAACACCATCTCGGACAAAAAAAAAGGATTAAGTGAGCATCCTCATGCTAATGAATGCTTAAAAAATTAATGTAACTGCTATGTATAAGTAAGTGGTTTTTATTAAATTCATTCTGAAACAACAATAACATTATAAAAACTTTGTACTTTTAATTTGTTCTCATTGCTTGATGACTTGACTAAAAAAAGTTTTTGATGGTTTGAGGTTTTGATGTTGTTTTTGATCTGTGAACACTTGTGCAGTTTGTTGCTCATTTATTCAGGCTTGTGTGAATCTCTTACAGTTAACAAGGGCATCAATCGGCCCTGGATCACTGGGAGACACAGCCATGTAAAGATGTTTGTCATCAGTGTAACTATCAATGCCATGTCTCCTAATGACATCACCAAGAGGCAGCATGTAAAGATTAAAAAGAGTACGTCCTAATATGGATCCCTATGCTACACCACACTTCAAAATATAGCTCTGAGAAAATCACTCACTTATGTTTACAATGAAATTTACTCTTGGTAAGATAAGACTTAAACCAGTTAAAGTCAGTACCAGTGTGTCCAATCATGGTAAGAAGTCTGTTTAAGTGAACTGAGTGATTAACAGTGTCAAAGGCAGCACTGAGATCAAGCAGCATCAGAATGGAGGAGTTTTTCATGCCCATGCTGTGTCTAATGTCATTTACTGACTTGACTAATGCTGTTTCAGTGCTGTGATTGACCCAAAAACATAATTTAAGAAATATAATTTAACTGAAAGTAAAAAAAATGTTTTTCTAAAAAAACTTACTAGTCTTTAATTGTGAAGAAGTGAGTGTTCTGTTCCTTTTTTCATAGGTTTTAACTATGGCAGTTTTCAAGGCAGTTGGAAACACACCCATCTGAAGAGAATATTAATATTAAGTAATTCAGTATCTAAAAAGCAGTATTCGGCATAACTATCATAATCTTCTGTGTGGATTTATCATGGGTGAGGACAGGTAGGTCAGTGTCCTCATGGTATAGGACTGAAAGGAACACTTAGGTCGTGCAGATCTTTTTCCCCCTCCATCTGATAAAAAAGAGTTTAAAAATAACAAATGAGACAAATGTACGTAAGTTTCAAACAATTACCTAACAATTGGCATGAGACTTGTATTGTCTTCTGTCTCACCAATTTTTGTATTTTGTGTCTGCACTACGTGCACTTTTATATTTCAAATGAAAAAAAAACATAAATATATAAAAATAACTACCTGAAACTGGTAATAAAAAAATACACTTTTTGGATGAAAAAATTAAGTTTTAGTGACTTTATTGAGTTTTTGAGAAGAAAAATGTAATAAGCATGGGTTATAAGTTATAATTAGCCAATTACGTAAAAAGTAATCAGCTGTGACGATTATTTAGAAAATGGCTGAAATTGGCCCAATTAATTGGTCACCTACATCTAGTCCAGTGCAGTATTCAGTCCATGGAGCATGAACTTGTTACAACACATATTGTATATTTGATGCACACACATTAATATCCCATTAAGGCCAGTCATGTCAGTCTGCAAAGGTGATTTAACCAATTAGCAAATGTTCAATCAGGAGAGAAGTAGCTAATCATTGAAGTCTCCTGGTGTGGAGTTTGTTTTCAGAAATACCTGCAGACTCTGTGCTCTCTCTGTGTGTGCAGAACTCAGTGTGAGAACAGTGTGGAGTCTGTTTCCCTCCCTCACCCTGCTGCCAGCATGTATCACAGTTTGATTTCAGCACCATGGACAGAGTATCTCAGTCTGCTGAGGAAAAAGGGAAGCTGAAACACTGAAGTGAAAAACAAGTGCTCTGTTGTTCAAAAACATCAAAATCCACATTAACACACAAATGTTATTGTCTCTTGACCCTGTTCCTAAAAGTATATCTCTAAAGATCTGCTACATCAATTCATTCTTTTAAATCTAGCCTGAAAACCTTAGTCTTTTAAGATCTTTTCTCCCCTCTTTCTTTTACCTCTCTATTTAAATGTTTTAAATGTTTTACTATGCCTTTTATATCTTTAATGCTGCTGCTGTATTTCTATTTTATTGTAAAGCACTTTGAAATGCCTTGATGTTGAAATGTGCTATATAAATAAACTTGCCTTGCCTTGCCTAAAGTCACTGGCAGCAGATGCATCATGAACAGGGCATGGTCTTTAGTTCACTGTATAATCTACAATTTGGTTCATAAAATCAACTTTAAATTAAATTGGATACCATCACTGTGTGCATGTTATGAAACCTCGTTTTGAGATTAATCAGCACCTTGTTTATAGATATAATAATAATTTAAAAAAATGCTTTGTGAAATGTGAAAGAAACGTCGAACTCGCCCTTTCCCAGCCTACAGTATATGATTTATGTTCTGCAGTGGACCGGGAAAACCCCTAAGAGATGGACAGACCGCATCTTTCACTGGGACAACCGTGAAGCATCCCTTTCGTTTTGCCATCTGGAAAAATGAAAGTGTGCTCTCCGCCGTGTAACAACGCGATCCCAGACCGTCTGTCAATTTTACCGACCTGCTACCGGCAGCATAGATAAAATGATTCTGGGAGGGATACGACTACAACATAATGAACTCTAATAGAATATAGTTCAAGCTCTGATTCTTTTTTTTCCCTTCTTCACATATTTATGTTCTCGTTTAAAGCAACAGCTCATTATTCTTGGCTTTTTTCGAACTGTGTCGTTGAATAGTCGCACTTTATTTCTTCATACTATGCTTTCCCTGCACCAGATGTTTGTGCTCATAAGGTCGTGATGTTGAAATAACAATGATTTTATTAGGGCGCCATCATCAGTGTCCTGCAGGTGGTCCGATGATTTCCCTCTCTCTCTCTCTGTCAGCTGTCCTGCATGCCGCTGCTGCTGCTGCTGTGGCGGGACAAACGCGAGTGGATGGAGTGAACCAATGCGCCAGGACGTTTGCGCGCAGGCGGAGCGTCTCTGTCAGTCTCACTTTCACTTCAATCACCATGAAAACGTTTAAAACCAGTGATCGTCACTTCAAACACCGATGCTTATATTTTGCTTTTCCTTCTTCCTGACGCCTACACGTGGATTTGTGTTAAACACAAAATTGGGGGGGGGGGATACTGAGAGGTTCAATATTCTATCAAGTGGACGCGAGGATATACCGCGGCTCATAATTTGTGCGCAAAGACGCACAATCCATTTCTATAAAGGGTTTTTGCCGACTTGACCAAGCGTTATCAATAAGAATTCAGTGTCACAGCAAGTTAGAGACGACAGACTGGGAAGACAGTGACACACATCATCTCAATGAGAAAGAGAGAGCGAGATAAATGTGTGTGGGAGAGAGAGAGAGAGAGAGAGAGAGTGGGGGGGGCGAAGAGACGGGGATGCGCATGTCCAGTTCCTCCATGCAGACTGTTTTTTTCAGCTCGCCAATCACTCTAGCGAGTTTCATCTCTCTCTTTCTCTCTCGCTCTCTCTCTCTCTCTCGTATGTGCATGTGCACCGGGCGCATACTTCTCTTCTGAGCGGGCACTGCAGGGGAAGATACGAACGAACCCACCATGGAATAGGAATAACTGCTGGACAGAACGGGGGAAGACAGCCTCTCTCATCTTTATTCTTTATTCTTTTATTCCATCTTCTTTTCTCTGACACCCCTTTTTTTCCTCTTTTTTTCGCACCCCCCCCTCTCTGCCTCTCTCAATGTCTCTCAACAGTTTCTGAAGGGATTGAAGGAAAAGGGGAAAAAAAATGAGGAATAATATTTTGTCTTGGCACTTTCTCTGGGTGCTTTCCGCCCTTTGGGAGGTGGCGACGGGGGCTTTCCCCAGCTCAGTGCAGATAGGTAAGTTGGAGGATTACTGATTTTACGCACGGACACTCTGACACACTGCACCGAATCTCACTGGATTATAGCAAACATCATTTACAGAGAAGTGGGGGTGCACCGGGACCATGAAGGCACCAGAACGCAAAAGCATAGACGCCAAACTCAGTACATTGATGCAAAGATCATAGATCAGAGCAAAAAAAATTATAAAGCATCTAATTTCTCTTCACTTTCACCATTTCTGTTTTTCAATTATTTTGTTTCTGACTTATTTAACATATGATGTCATTCATTTGTTTTAAAAATTCACAGTAACTCTTTTACTCCACCTATGCTGCATCAGTGGATTCTGGACCCATGGGTGTTTGTTGCCTTCTAGTCTTCTTTTTTCACTGTTTAGATACTGCAGTACTCTCTCTCTCTCTCTCTCTCTCTCTCTCTCTCTCTCTCTCTCTCTCTCTCTCTCTCTCTCACACACACACACACATACACATACACATACACGCATACACACCCATACACACACACTCACCCCGTCTCTCTTTCTGTCAGTGCTGGGGATACCTGTTTTTTTGTCCATCTTATACATAAAGTTTACAGAATCCTTGGTCATCATTATGCTCACTGCCTATGGACCATGCACATCAAATCTCTGTCTCCTCTCTCTCTCTCTCTCTCCCCCCCTCGCTCTATCATACATAACACACTCCTTCCTACAAGCATGTGTGTGAGTGTGATAATGAATGCACTGCATCACTCCTTGTGGGGGGCAGCTGGGAGGTCCTATAATGAGATTCAGCTCCTTGACTCTGTCTTCCTACAGCTGCCAATAAACTTAATATACTAAATATTTTCTCATTCTCTCTCTTTCTCTCTCTCTCTCACGCACAACTGTGTGTGGTTGGAATATGCACATACCTTCATAAAACATATACATACATTCACGTACATGTACAGCATGCAGGTGCTCACTTATACACAGGCATGCACATGACGTGTGCACACAGTGAACATGTATGCATGCACATGCATAATGTACTGTACAAAGCATATGTGCTCATGCAGAAGAACAGACATTCATACTTTATGTCATGCTCACTGTCTGTCTCTGTTAAACACCCATGCTCATACACACTCCATCATTCTCTTGGCTCTCAGACACTTCACTTGAAGAGTGGTTTGCATATCTGCATTGCACACAAGGCCAATATCAGTGGAGGCAGGGGTGATGTCTTTTTGTCTGTGTTTGTGTGTGCATAGGGCAGAGAGAAAGCGAGGAACACAGTTTCAAACGTTAGTGGAATTACTTTGATCGCCTGATGCAGTAACATGTCATCATGGGACATGGCCATGTCTGAATGTGTGTGTTAGTGTGTGTGTATACCTGCTATTCTTTATGATGTGGGGATCTAAATCTGTTTACCCAGTCATATCATGAGGACTTGTCTTCCTTGTGGGGACGAAACCAAGTCCCCATAAGGTAAATTATTACATTTTAAGGTGAAGACATGTTTTAAAGTTAGTCTGAAGTTAGGGTTAGGTTAAGGTTAAGGTTAGGGCACTAATAATCAGGTTAGAGTAAGTCTCCAGGAAATGAATGTAAGCCAATGCAATGTCCTCTGAAGTCATGGAAACTAGTGTGTGTGTGTGTGTGTGTGTGTGTACTCTGAGGTGGAAAATTCTACCCTAAAACAGGACTACTGGATTACAGGATTACTGGACTACAAGCCTTAACAGGAGACTGTGAAACAACTAGTTTGGCTACCATTGAATGCAAATTATGCTTTTGAACATTAATTATATATGTTTAATATGTGAGGTCTTTACATACAGAATACATGGGTTTTTAATATATTGGTGTTTGGTGAGTGTTCTACACAGAGAAAGCAAAGGACCTTGTGTGAATAAAAACACATACAGATACACAGATAAGTGACATGCCTACACTTGACAGCCCGCACGTATCTTAGTCTGACTCAGTTAAACTCAGATCACATCAGACATCAGTTTACTGTCGTCCTGTTGAAGTGATCTGTGAGTCAAGCATTAGCAAAACAAACAAACCTCATTCATTTACACAACACAATGATTTGCTTTAACATTGAAGCGTTAAAGCATATGATGACCTTAACCTAGGGTAGACAGTTAGGTTTATCTTGTTCCAGGTGTCATTTAGGAACATATGTTGCTTCTGCCATTAAAGCAAAAGGGTTTTTGACCAAACAGTAACTGAACTTTTGTGTATTATTCTGGGTCTAATCAATACACTGATTTCTCTGGCAGGCCACATCTATCTACAACACTCTGGACTATATCACACATTCAATATCAAATTAAACATATATCATTATTATTATGTATTATTATTATTAGCATGATATGCCAGTCCTTTCCTCTAACTCTTTGAACTGTTTAATGTCACCTTCGCTACTGCTTATCATCCTTCTCTTTCCTTTCATTCCTATTCTGTCAGGAGGACAATATTGTAGGATATTCTCATTTAAAAGGCCAACTGACTCTTATCACTCAACCGCCCTCTCACTTTCTTTTCCATGAACCATGCTCCTCCTTTATTTAGCCACTTTTTGATCTGGCTCCCCCCTCTCTGATTTCTTTTATATCCTCTCCAACTCATTATCTCTTTGACTGCCTTCCTGTCAGCTTGGTTGTTTCTCTTTTCTTTTCCTCTCTCCTCCCTCTCTCTTTGTCTTCCTTCAGTTTCATCAATGACATGAACAGTGTGGGTATCTGTGTGTTTGTAGTCATGTTTATGAGTTTACGAGAAGGAGGATGTGCTGAAAGACAAATTACCTCTTCTGACAAAGCTAATGAAGATCTTTGCATTCTTCTCTCCCTTTCTCTGTTTTCCTCTACCCTCCCTCCTTAATCTGTCTTTCCTCTTCCTGCCTCCCATACCCACCCCTACCTGCCCTACAATAACTCACTTCCTTTACTCTCCATCATGTTCTTTTCCATCTTGCCCTCTCTCTTTGTCCCCCTTTCCAGGCGGGTTGTTTATTAGGAATACAGATCAGGAGTATACAGCATTTCGACTAGCTATCTTCCTTCACAACACCAGCCCTAACGCCACAGAAGCTCCCTTTAACCTGGTCCCACATGTCGACAACATAGAGACAGCCAACAGCTTTGCTGTCACCAACGCATGTAAGTTTAAAAATGTGTGTGAAAGAGTGAAAGCGGAGCTAAAACAAATATGTGCCAGTGTCTCTCCCTCTATTTTGCTCTGATGTTTGTTTCTCCCTCTCTGTCTGTTCTCACCTCACCAATGCTATTGAATAAAAAATGGTTTTCCTGAACTGAACTTCTTCCTGGCCCTTACAGCGGTTTTCTGTGGTCATATTCAAACAAAATGCTGTTTTGAAATATGGAGTTAGTTGATGTAATTTGAAGACAGTGTCCTTGACTGTCATGGCACACATCAAACTTTTGTTCCATACCCCTTTATATCTATTTCCCCTTAACACAATTCATCCCATATTCAAAAAAGATAATGTTACCTATCACGAAACACAGCAGCTTATTACAGCCATAAAATTGGTCTCAGAGCTGTTCCAGACAGAGGTGGGAATGAGCCCCTTGTGCTCAGAGCACAGGGGAACTGTTAGCACTTGTGTCCTCAGAGTTTTTTTTTTTTTTTTTTTGAATGATGACAGGTAATCTTTCACCATCTCTCTCTGTTCCCTGAGAAGTGAGATCAATCCTTCATATACTCTCTCGACCTGGAAGCCTTTGAGGAGGTCTTTGTGATGTTTGTACTGGCAAGTCAGTGTTAACAAGGCTGCTGTGGGCAGATAGCAGAACTGTTCAACATGCAGTAGGCGTCTGTGTGTTCAAATTGAAAAATCATCACAGGCTGAGACAGATTTATCACAGTGTGCTGCATACATATATCATTATCATTATTTTAATTGATTGTGCAGGTGTTGTTATTCTTTCTGTCATCTTTGCCTGCTGCATTTCTACCAGTGCATGTTGGGTTCGGCTGACGGGTTGTCAGCTGGTGCCAACGTTTACTGATGTTTCACCCCCTACCCACTAGATCTCCCGATGGCAGCGGAACCTATTGTGATCTTGATCCCCAGAAACTGTCCCTCCTGCATAGCCACAACCCAGATCTTGCCTTTTCTGCCTCATCTGCCAGCTCTTTAATGGCCCTCTGTAAGTTTGCCCCTGTGGTATGTACCTACCACACAAAGCAGTTGGATTGCTGACTTGGCCACAAAACCCCTTTAAGTGACTTCCACTGGGAGGATAGTTGCATACCAGCCAGCCACTCTGCACTTTTCTGCAGCTTAAGCTCATGTGCTGGAGGCCCTCTGTCCAAAGGAACTGTGAGATTGATGCTGAGAAAACTCTTGGCAGGTGTGGACCACATCATGACATCTTTTATGAGGGTTGTTTGTGTGATCTCAGATGAGAAGTGTAGCTAGATCAGTCCAGCTAGACCTAAATCAACACGCATTTCCCATGCTTTGCCAGGTGTCAACAGAGGTAGAGATGTTGTCTTTCCCACTGCTATCTTCTGTTGGTTATCTCCTGGCTTCACCAAGGCAGTGTGTGGCTCGTGTTGGTTTGAAGAGTTGTAAGCCCCAACTCTCCAACAGCTCTGCCAACTTCCTCACGACCTGTACGGTCCCTGTGTCAGTGCAACTTTGCACCCTGACAAGATATGCTGTAAGCCAGTGTTGCTGCTGCTGCAAAGCGTGTGCTTCTTCTGGCTCCCAAACCACTAAGAGAAGCATTGAGAGTGGATGGTTGTTTGTCTCTACAGTATGTATGGCCCTGCTATGGACTGGCGACCTGTCCAAGAGTGTACCCTGCCTTTCGCCCTATGTCAGCTGGGATTAGGCACCACAACCCCCTGCAACCTTTATGTGGAGGATAAACGGTAGAAGATGAGTGAGTAAGAGAGTGCGATTTTGTTCTGATTTTAAGAATATCCTCTCTTCATGCCCTCTGATTTTGGGTATCAGCTTACACTTATATACTCTTTTTGCACTGTGGTGTGCATTTCTTGAAAATGACTAGAAGTTATTTAGCTGTTGGAAGAGGATTATAGTTACTGAGAAGACTTTGCCTGCACATTACTAAAAATAAGTTAACCTTATATATTATTATTCTCTTTTCTCCCAGGACTGCTGAAAGTCCTGCCTCTTGCATCTTGCTTACTATTGCTGTCTGAACCTTCACTTGACACAAGATTGTTTTTTTGCTTTCAGACATCGTCTTTGTGACACCGGCTAAAGCCACAGTAATCTAAATGCCTTTAATGTGATTAGATGCATCTGTGTGTGTGCTTGTGAGTGTTTTCCCCAGTGTGTTTATGTTTGAGATGGCAACAGTCTCTACAGGATACCCTCTGCGTAATTCTCTAGCTCATCGACTTCCTGGTGAGCGGAGTGTGTGCAATAATGTCACTGCATGAGTGCAATGAATGATGATCACCCTCTTTTTTATGTTAGTCAGTATGTTGTTTCTGAAATATAAAAGTGAAGAATTACAGCTGTGAGCCTCAGCATTCTGTGATGATCATGTTGATATATAAAAAGCAGACATTTTAATGGTTCAGCAAAATATCAAGGTGCTCTAAGTTTTCCTCATTGTATGGTGTGTTTGGCTGCATTGTCCCGACAACTGGAATCTCTCTCAAGACTATTAACTCATGTTGATTCATAAAATATTGTGTGGCCTTAATTTAGTGCAATTTTCATGCTATAGTTTAATGTTGTACCTCCTCATTAAACTTTAACAAGTCTAACTTGAAAGGATGACCAAAATCAATACAGTGTAATGCAAAGCACTACTTCTCCTTATCGAATTATATCAATATGTTTTACAGGATTCTGCAAATATCCCAAGGTAGCAAACAAAAAAGGTAATGAAAAGAGAAATAATAATAATAATAATAGATTTTAATTCAATAAGAGACTACACTTTTGAAATGAAAGTCCATATAATCATAAACCAAACAGTGTAGTGAAATTTCCAGGTTTGTTGTCTTCCTCCTACTTCATTGTCAATCCACATGAAAGCACATGAATCAACAATCACCCCCTGCAACCTTTATGTGGAGGATAAACGGTAGAAATGAGTGAGTAAGAGAGTGCGATTTTGTTCTGATTAATAGATTTTAATTCAATAAGAGACTACACTTTTGAAATGAAAGTCCATATAATCAAAATTTCCAGGTTTGTTGTCTTCCTCCTACTTCATTGTCAATCCACATGAAAGCACATGAATCAACAATCAATGATTGCAAAGTTAATAATCCATTTGGCATATTGACAAAGGGAATGGCAAACTGAAAGACTATGTAATATATACAAATGGCAAAATGGGTGTGCTGAGGAGAAAAGGTTAGACACACTCATTTCTGAGAGCAAAAAAACAAGCATGTTTGTAAGCCCTTTGTAATTTTATTCCCATTTCAAATTCACTATATCCAGTTTAACCCCAGTGACCTGTCACTGCTTTAGTTATAACAAAATCACGCCGTGCTGTGTACGAAATATCTAGAATGGGACAGCCATAAAAAAATGGATTGTTGAGTTATATGATATCATCCAGTGCAGTTCCTAAGAAGAGCTGGAACAAAATCTACAGAATGTATACAGTATGTGGAACTGTCAGATCCTGAAGTATAAAAGAAGATTTCTTTTTTTTCTTCAAGCAAAATAAAGCTAGTAGAGTATATGTTTAAGTATAAGGCCAGCATTTGTTATAGTCATTAAGTTACTTTAAAAGAATGAGCATTGAATCTACAGTATGTGAACCGTCTGATTGCCCTATATAGGCTACACATACTTCATTCTATATGTCTCTCTCTTCTCTGTTTTTTTAATGCTCTCCCTTGTCGCTGTCATTTCCTCAGACTCTCCACAGTCTCCTTCCTCCGCTCCTTTATTCAAAGTCATGTTTTCCTGTCCATCTTCCCTTCACAGGCGTGGTGAATGGATCTTTAAATTACTTCATGACTCTTGCTCTGGGTGCTGAGCAATGCATTGAATTAGAATAGGGAATTCTGCTTCTGACCTTGGCTATTTCTTCTCAATTCTAGCATTCAGGAAGTGTGAACAGACCATAAAAATCCCTGGTCCCCATTGTTTTCCCTGTTCACTGAGGAATACGAACCTTATTCTCGCTGGGTCACATATTCATATACCCTCTGCTACTGTTTATCTTTCTTTGTGGCTTCTTCTGTTTTGTGGTATGTAGATTTGTATATTGTAGATGTGTATTTGTGTCTTACTTTGTTGCTTTTGTGTATATGTGTGTCTCTTTAAGGTGCCTCTTCAAGAGAAGCACCGTATTCCACAGGGCTCACTATATTGTCTCTGTTTACTGTACAGGCTTGCAGAAAATAATGCACATGAATCAGCACAACCAAAAGCTATTTAGGTGTGCGTTTCTGTGTGTGTATGTCTGCATGTGCAGTGACATTTATGTCCATATGAAATGCAGGCATACACAACTGTGTGTCACTGAGGTGCAATGGCACAGGAAGAAGGTGACCGTCCACTCAGACAATGTGACGAAGACAGACGGGGGTAGAAAAGGAGACAAAAGGTTTTTTATAACAAAGAAGTGGTTATGCCTGATTTGTGGTGTGAGAGTGGGTGGTGAGATAATTATGATTATGTGTTGCATTGGCTGGGTTTTTAAAGCATTTCATAACTTTGTCGAATTAGATGAAATTCTATTCTATTCTATATTGAACAGTAGAGATTATAAAAATGATGGGGTATAGTATTGTGGTTTAGATGGTTGATTATTGCAATGACGCATAACCTCATTTGTCATCTAGAGTTAATATAGATTGCTCTATAATAAATCATTCACAAATCAATACAGTTTATGTATTATTGACTGCTACTGATTGCATTTAGATGAAAGCTGCACCTGATTATCTTTGCAGCCTGACTAAGTTGTCAGCCACTTAGAGATTTCTTGGTCTGTCCCCCAGTTGTTTGGGTTTAAGTACAGAATAAACTCAGAGATCTGGTAGTAAATAAGATTCTCAGTCAGATAATTCATTTTGGACAGAAGTTTTAATTGTCACATTTTTAATGAACCAGTGTGTAACAGTGACATCTAAAGGTGAAACTCCAGGACTCGCTCGCTCACCGCTCACCTTCTAAAGTGTAGCAGGCAACTACAGTGGCCTTTACATACTGGAATGACTGCCATTCTTTTTTGTTTGTATCGCAAGCTTCCCCTTCAAATGTGAAACACACCCTCTGGCTGATTTTTCCATTCTGGCAGCCGTAGAAACAAGGCAGCACAAGATGACGGCCTTTGTAAAACAAGCCCCTTGCCTAAAGTAAGAACATACAAAATGCGTTCTAGATACTAAACCATTTTTATTTTAAAGGGATTATACACTATATAAATATTATTATGGGCAGTATATTCAATTTCTGCCAAAAAAACCCTCCTAATTGTTACACACTGGACTTTCAATTCAGCAAATTTATATTTTTCTTGTTTTTTTTTTTTCTTTGTTTTTTTTTTACAATGAGGTGCATACAGTGACTTTCGTGTAACACAGATAGTGCCCCTATGTGTTTGGAGTGGCCAGTGTCTATACATTGCCCTTTTAGCAAGCATCTTACTTTGACACACTTAAAGAGTTCATCAGAGTTCAAGACTGGACATTCCTTCATGAGGTTCTGTTCAAATAGGATTGTGGAGCACCCTGCTATGAATCTGATGAATCTGTAGCACACTCATACTCACAAATACATGTATGAACCAATACATTCAAACAATGATTATCTAATCTGTCCATGTATTGCAAACTTCCTCATATACGGCATTTCATTATGCCTTTTCCCAGTTCACTGCTTTCATGAAAAAGCTCAGTCATCTTGTTAGAAGGTTTGAGATGCTCTATAATAGTTCTCTTCCATCGTCTTTATTGGTGACATTTGAGGTGGTTATATGTCCTCTTTGCGGGGAAAATAAGGGAAATAGAATGAAATGATACACAAATTGTTGCAAATATTAGAGATTTACATTGCAGTGAGCCTTCTTTCTATACTTTAGGGCCTTATTGATGTGCAGGATGACTCTTTCTCTCAGTGTAATAAGACCTATATGCATTGATTGGCGTTTGAATACAGCCACAAATTATCTTTTGTTTAAATTTGTTATTTGATTTATGTTATGTTGGGACAAGGGTTGGGCATGAATATTTGATTATTTGATTACTGACTATTCATTATAATCAGTAATCATCAGTAATTGTGTTCAAAAAAATTGAATACAATTGAAACACAAGATGGCAACCGCAACTAGCATTTAGTAAGCTAAATGCATGCGTGTTTGCAAAAGTGATGAAATCTACCAGGATCTTTGAATGCATCTTGTTAGTCGCTCTTCTTAGCTCAACATGCTGTGGACCCTGTGTTACTTATACCAGCTCTTATGTTCTGGAGTTTAGAATATTCGAATATATGATGAATAATCATGTTGACTATTGAAGAGAATTTTTGTTATTATACCCATCCCTAGTAAGGACTGGGGTAGTCAGTTCTTTTAACACGTTTTCCCATTATCAACACGCACAAAAAAAGAGTTGTGTGTCAAAGTGAGGCTGTAAAATTGTAAGTCAGTTGTGTCAAAAATTACGGAAATCCATTGGTTTTTTGAACCATCAGAAAATATCTCGAGTTACTCGCTTATATTTTCTTTGTGTCAGCAGCATAGAACCCGACACCCTTCTCTCGTAACAAGGTCAAGGGTTGATGTTCACAAAGACAAGTCTCACATGTCAGAAATGTGAAAAAAAATATCCAGGTCTAAGTGTATGTAATTACAGAAAACATTCTTGCAACGCAATGTAGAAACAAAATGTTGGCTTATTACCATTTTGGTTGTCATCATTGCCTTTACTTCATTTGCTTCATTTATAAGGACTAAATGTGATTTCACTTGACACAGGTTTGTCTCTCTGCACACATGAATTTGTGATTGAGGACCTCATTAAAGTACAAGTCTTTCCCTTTTTTCCGTTTTCATTTAATCACAAGTGACGACTGAATTGCTAAACAGTATTGAGTGTGTGCATATCTTTATCTTGGCTCATGTAGATTCCTGCAAGTGCTCCCGGAGGAATCATTTAGTTGCATCACTTTATTCAAGCCTCAGCATTAATGACCAAACAGCAAGCAATATTGTTAGCTCAAGCAGCATGTGGCAAAATGAATCTGCACATTTGCTCCAGGTAATCTGATTTCATTTTGTGGTACAATAAAACAGTGTGTTTCACTTCTTTCATTAAAAACTTCACTGCCAGGGTGTAAAACTGACACCTCAGTGCACTAGCAATAGTGAGAAGGTTTTTTTAAGGACAGTAAATATTCTTGCTTGCACAGCTAGTGGTGATGCACAGACAGTGTTAGACTATAATGTTTAAAAATATCTAAAGATTGTTCATTATTACAATTGTGCAACAAACAATAAAAAATGAAACAAGTCTGCACTGACAGGACTCCCTATGTTTTAATCTTTACAGATGAAAGTCTGTGCACTCGCTATTCACCGCCAAATGGCACATTAGTATGTAGATGGAAGACAATAGAGAATTTAGCAGGTTAAGAGCCAAAAGCTGTTCCCCTCTGAGTGAATGGAGATGAAAAACAGGCCTAAACGGTGCATAAAAGATTTTTGTTATCATAGTTACAAAAAGGCAACGGTAATACACTGAGGGAATAATACTAAAACTCCACTGAAACTCATTAATGAATTCCTTCATGTGGATCTGCAGTGCTCTGAGGCAAGATGAGGCAGAGAGAGGGGAGACTTCGCAGGTTTCATAGACAACACACCCTGAAGCTGGTTGAGTTAAATCCTCCAACAACATACTGTTCTGCTTTGTCTACTTCTGCCAAACAATATTAAGTATTAGAGAGAACTGGTTTTAGTCTTGTGGCAGATGTTTTTTTTTGTATTTTTGATTTTTAATATTGTGGAGGTTTGGTGCATTTGTCTGCTGTGTCAATCAAAATGATGTTTTTTTTTCGGTCTAGATATAAAGTCCAGGGCAGAGTTGTTTTATCTTAAGGCTTTTGTCATAATAAACAGTGGTTGATAATATTATTACTCTATTTATCCCTGTGTACCCATGTTCCCTCAAGGTAATCCAACTTCATGTAGATGAAAGGCAGGCCGTGTCTCTTTAACACATGCTGACCTACACCTGCACACTTAGATACACACAAACACCCCAACACACATTAGATTCTCTTCTTGTCTATTGACTTTCGTTAAGACCCACTGGGCATGATAGCTCTGCTGGAAAGAGAAAAATGTCTGTTTCCTCTTTTGTGTTTGTTTTTCATACTCTGTAGTTTGGAAGATGAAAAGCATGAGAAGGGATGACAGTGGATTTTAAGTGTTACGCATTACCATAGCAAAACACAGGGGTGATAGTGAATGGAGCACTGTTCACAGTAATTGTGTCTGTGACGTGTTTTTGTTCTTCTTCTTCAGTCTCGGCTTAACTGCTGCTGTTTTCACAATCTGATCAAAGGATTTCCATTTGCAGACACTTTTTTTTTCTGACTTTGCTTGTTTTTTTTTGTTTTTTTTTGCTTTTTTCTAAATATTTTGTAAATACCATTGTTTTGCTGGAATTTGCCTGACATTTCCATCTTTATTCAACAGATGACCATGCTTTTGCAGTCTTTCCCCTTTCCCACTCTTTTCCTCTATATATACACCCCCATTCACATGTTTTCATGGATTTATGGTGTGGTATGGTACAGATGAAAAGAAGGGCATTAGTTAATATTGATGAGTGCTGCCACTCTTTCTTTCTCTCTCAGGTCTTTCTCACTGAGGCTCACTTAGAGACGAGAAGCCTGACCTTTACACACACACACACAATCACACTGGTTTCCATGACTTCAGAGGACATGGAATTGACTTTAATTCATTTCCTGGAGACTTACTCTAACCTTAACCATAATTACTAATGCCCTAACCTTAACCTAACCCTAAGCTCAGCTTAACTTTAAAACATGTCTGTACCTTAAAGTGTAGTTATTTACATTATGGGGACTTACTTGATATACTTGATACTCACACACACACTGTTCCCTTAAAAAAAAAAAAAAAACATAAAAACCAACAAAGGTTTAGATCATTCATTGATGTGATATTTTGATGTTTTTTTTAGCACATGCATTGTGTTTTAACAGTGATGTCCACCCAAACCGCAAAGCCAAAATCAGCCTTTAACTATTTAATTTCTAATGGTATTCTATAGCTGTAATTAATTCCAATATAGTGAGCATGTAATTCAGCACACATACAAATAAGAGACAAAGAGAGAACAAATAAAAGACTCTCATGAAAGTAGAAGAAAATAATTAATTAAGCCCTCCTTGGCAACTATCATGGGGAAAATACACATGAAGAGGTGGCAAGGGCAGATATACACAAGCACACACACGCACGGTTTCCTCCTGACAGCAATGGTATTTATCTCCTTACACTCACCAGTGTGTGTGTGTGTGTGTGTGTTTCAGAAGTCACATCACGGTTTGCCCACTCACATTCTGTCTTCCTGAGGTAGTGGAGTGCATCAAATAACACATGCAAACACACACACACACACACGCACGCTATCGATTTGGCTCTTCAGACAGACAGTGATGGATGGACACTGCCTGGGTTCTATTTTTACCTCTCAGTTCTGTGTGCCTGCGTGTGTGTGTGTCTGCCTTCTCATCTCACACAACAGAAACATGAAGAAAATCACGATACACTCCACAAACTGGTCTCTATGACTCTGTAAGGAGGGTATTTGCAACAGTCCCCATTCCGATGACTAGTTTTTCCACACCCTGTGGTTTTTCCTGCCTGAGCCGCATCTTTCTTCCTGACTCTCCCACTTCTGAGGCATCAGTGAGGCACACCACCACCACATGGCATCACTTGCTTGGAGGTTCCTTGTTTTTTTCTTTTTGTAACTTCTCTGATCATACAAATTCACATCAAAGTAGAACACAGTGAACAGTAATGGAATGTGAGGCAGCACCTCAGAAGTTTCTCTTGGTGCTTGGATGGAGTGCGGCTCATACACTTCATACTTTCACTTCGAATATGAGCATAGGTGAGGCATGTATCTTTTCCTGGAGGTTGACTGAAACATGATTAAATAACCATGGATGCGCACTGGCATACATATGTTACAGACTATCATCTTTTCATTGTAATACTTGTTCATACGAAATTCAAGTGCATTATGCTCCCATGTGATTAAGACCAGGAGATATTAAAATAATCATTTCAAACTGTGTGTATCAAGGATGGTTAGTCTGGGCGGTAATCACAGTGACACACAGTGTTTGTGATGACTCCATTTAGAGAGAGTATACGGAAATGAAACTAGTTGAGCATCCACATTACCTCTTGGCAGTGCAGAAAGAGTTCATAACAAGGTCAAAACCTTCCCATCTGGGGCCCTTTTGGTTGGAGGAGTCACCAGAGGGTGCTCACTAAATAGGATCACCAACTGCCTGGAGGAGTCTACTGCTGTTGTTTTTCCCCCTCCTGTTTTTGGTCAAGGTAGAGGGCACTGCTCACAAAAATCAAGCAGCATCTGAACTGTTATATTCTAAATTATCATCAAAAAAATTGTATTTGCATTTGTATTTTTAGAATTTGGTCTCTTTTTTTCTTGTGTCCATCCATTCGTGATGCATTTAAATTAAAGGAACTAAATGCTGTTCATTAGCAGCTATTAGTGTCTGTTGACTGAGCTGCTGGAGCGAAGCACTTCAGTCTGAAGCCAGTGATGCAATAGCTCTCAAAATACTGTCAGTAATTACAAGTGTAGCAGTCCCACAGGTAAATGTCAAATTGTGTGTTTGGTGTATCAAGACAGGCTTTCTCTCTGTCTTTCTTTCTTTCTTGAAAATAGAGAGTTGATAAATATTACATCCGACAGCTTTTGGTGTTTCTAAGGCAGTAGGTGACACTAGAAAGAAAAGAATTGGGTCAGGTATGTGTTTGGTGTTTGCATGCAATGGGAATGGGTGAGACCAGTGAGGGTGAGAGGAAGAGAAGGCAACAGTTTATAGCTATATATATATGTATGTGCAGGTCTATGTTGCCATTATAGTCACATCTGTTTGACAACATGTCACCTTTTGCATGTTGAAGAAGAAATCATTTTGTTGTCAGTACTTTAGGCATGAAAAGATAGTTACAGAGTCATGAACAATGTCCTACAGAAGAAGAGCATCAACTATCAGCTCTAAATTGGGATTATAATATTACACTGTGTCTTATCATGTCATGTTACTCAATCTGTGATTTATTGGCACCAATGCTCACGCACTTAAACTCTCTCTCCCCATCTCATTCATTCACATGCTCTTTTTCTCATTCTCCCACAGGCTCACGTCCACGCACATGCTCTCTCTCTCTCTCACACACACACACGCACACACATACACACCCAATCATACAGTATGCTTAAGGCAATGATAAGATGATAGTACAGATGGCATACTGGAGTAATATTCTCCATATGGGAAGGTAATTTCATCAGAGCAGTCATGTGGGGAGGAGAGGGATATTAGATCTGCAGAGGGAGAGAGGACAGACTTAGTTTCTGTAGTACGTGGTCACAGGATCATGCAGGACTTCGTTTATAAATGTAGATCATTGGCTTTTTGTTTTATAGTGAGTCAATTGTAGTGAAAGTATCTGAAACGACAAGATAGCTGTATCCACTGAAACATGTTATTTTTAATCTGCATGATTTTATTGACATGGTAAGTGTAGGTCTGTGTGTTTTTACTAACGAACTATTATCTTTGCTTTTTTTTAAATTTTACATCAGGACATACTTTGTAGTGACAACATTGGAATGAAGCTTGTTTTGTGATCTGTAATCAAATTAACCCTTAATACATGCCTTTTTTGTGTGTATCAAATACTCAATATCAGTCCGATACTGATCTAAATTAGTGGATCTGATATTCCAAAAGATAAAAGTAAAACCTGATACAAACCATAAACATATAACACGGAAACATCACGTAAATGCTTCCTCAAGCACAGGTGATTCACACCACCACTGTCATGTGACCAGTATGTGAGTTAGGACTGCATGTGTCTTTCACACCGTCACAGCATCATGTATGTGGCTAGGTGGTAATCACATCAGCTCAAATGTGTTACTACCCCTAAGTAGTTTAAAATTGGTAAAGAGACTTTAATGGACTGATAATGATGGATGCTTAAAGTTGTGATGTCAGTTTCAGGCACAAAAATTGGGTTTTGAACCATCAAGTAGAATACCACAAGATTAAGGGAAATGAGAGCACAGGGAGTTCACAGAAGCACATGTACAGCTGGAAACAGGGTGAAAGCGAGATAAATTGAATGCACACTGTGTCCAACTAAACAACTAAAAGCATGTTTAGAGAGCTACGGTTTAATCGTGACCTAGAGGTGGGAAGGCATTGTTCCGTTTATTACCCTGTAGGCCTGGATTTACTGTAACTAGATGTGGCTGCAGCAGGGAGAGGGTAAACAGGTTAAGACTGATGACCTCAGTTAGTATGTGGTTGACTGTGGTTCTAACAGGTACCTACTGGCAAGAATACCGACAGTAGGAGAACATGAGTGCATTCCTGAGCAGGTGCCTCAAACTGGATTGTAGAATCAGCACCATGGAAGTGCTTGTGACACACTGCTTCTCCACTGGGAGTACCTGCTCCAGCCAGGCGTACAGGAAATCCACTTAATTCAAGTAACTACAGCTCCTTTAAGGGAGTGAATGCATAAGTAAGGACTGGCTACCTTTTAACCAAATATATACAAGGGTTTTTTTTTTTGCACTGGAAAGGTATTCTGTTTTGTCGTTAAACACTTATTTCATAGTACTTTCTGACAATAAATCGGATTTCATGTTTCTTAAAATTTCACATGAACCCAAATATACAGAAAAAGTAATTATTTAGTTAGGGATACTTAATAATAGATTCAGTATATATACAAAATCTGGTTATTTGACTTCTTGTCCTAATAAATATAACAGGAAATATTTTTTCCTATAGCCACTCGCCTACTCAACTCTAAACTTGGCGAGCTAGAGCCTGTGGAGGTGCAGAATCAAAAATATTTTGAATGAATGGTTTTCAGGACCAAAGTCTTAAGTAAATGGGTTCAAAATTGTATTATCAGGAGATGCCCTGGTCTGATAAATACACATCTCCTACAGTATGCAGTGTTTGCAAAATCTGACATGCTTGACATTGCTCAGTAACACAGAACTTAGTTTTACTTTATCTACAGTTTATTTGCTTGCCCATTTTATATATCTTTATTTAATGAAAAAATAATGCTTAAAACCTAGATGTTTTTTTTTCAATCCTCATCATATAATGTCTGACATTTGTTGCAAGTTCACACCACCTTCTGTGTTACCATGCCATTAATATGACATATAGAGATTTAATCATTTTACAAATGGTCAACAACATTTTTACTTCATAGTGTCTTTATTTAAAGTCTAAAACATTGCATTAAAAGAAATGCAGGGTCTTTTTAACCCTCTGTTTCTTCTGTTGTGGTATGTGCAGTATATTATAGGTATTAGGTGCCCTTATGCATACTTATCCAAATCACTTTCAGTTTTGTGGGGACACCTTGAAAGGCTGAAGGGTATAGACTGTAGTTTCTTTTTATAGAGCAAATTTATTTTTCATGAGAAGACTTCTGTGTTTTGAGCTCCCTAGACCATCTGAGTGTTTGCCTTCTTTGGATGCTTCAAACAACCGAGAGAAAAGGCAACACAGATGAAGCAGACAATGAATAGACACACATAACACTAACAACACATTAAGCGCTAAACATGTCTTTCGTTATTAACTGTTACAAGAGAGCATATTTTCTCTCAGGCAGATTAGAGGCGGCAAAACACAGCCTTCATTAAATCTACATATGTGAGCCCCTGCATTTGTGCTCATCCAGCCATCCATTTCGTGGCTGCTCATGTCCTGCACATGTCTTTGCACATTCATCTTCATATTTCATGTTGTGTGTGTAATTCTCTGCCCTGTTTGTTTATGGTTATCTGCACACAAACAGCTTAGCCTTAAGAAAGCAAGAGATTGAGTCATTACTAAATACGGCCCCTGAAAGCTTGATGTGCTGATAAGGCTCTGGATGTGTATCTGCACATGCATGAAGCTGTGTCTATAGGGTACATCTTCAGTGATGGCAAATCTATGCCAGTTTAAGAATCTCATTTAATAATATGAAAACATTTATCTAATACAAATGAAAAAAAATTATTAGTTGAGCCCTGCAATTAAGATGCAAAAGATGCACTTAATCACAAAAAAGTATGATTGATGTTTAGCACATCTGTATATTCTTTTAAAATTACTGTACATTTGTTACACACGCACTGTGTCTATACAACTAGTTAAAAACTGCGGTGGCATTTGTTGCTATTGATGTCCAAACTAAAAAGAACAAATAAGACGAAAAATGCTTTGCGTGTTTTTCCTAAATAAATAACTCAAGGACAAAAGTTTTTCAGACACTTTTCTAACCAGAATATACTGGTGCTGTGCATCTCTATTAAACCTTCACCATATTTATAGGGCAAGTCCTTCGACTCTACTGTACTGTACTGTAAACAGCTGCAATGTATACAACAGTGGTAGCCGTATAAAATCCCAAGATGATCCCAGATGGGAAAATTTCCTGATCTAGAACGTCATAATGTCTAACAAGTGCCTATGGTTAAGGGGTTAAGTCTAATAGATTGTTTTTTTCGATATGGGCATCAGTGTCTGTGTGTAGTCAACAAGAAATTCACTCTCACTCATCTTCTACTGCTTTATTTTCCACATGAGGGTTGCGGGGGGCACTGGTATCTAATCCCAGCTGACATAGGGCGAGAGGCGGGGTACGCCCTGGACAGGTCATCAGTCCATCGCAGGGTCGCATACAAACAAACAACCATCCACGCTCACATTCACACCTACGGGCAAATTAGAGTGTCCAATTTGCTTAATCCCCAAATCTGCATGTTTTCGGACTGTGAGAGGAAAATGGAGAACCTGGAGAAAATCCGCGCACACATGGGGAGAACATGCAAACTCCATGCAGAAAGGCCCTTGTTCTGACTGGATCGCAAACCTGGGTTTTAACTTGCAACAAAGGCAAGAGTGGTAACCACTACGCCAGCCGTGTGGCCGACAAGAGATTCAAGTGAAATGAAATATAATGAAATCTATCTTTTTTTTTTTTTTTTTTTTGTCAGTTTGAAATAAAATGTTCTTTTCTAACATCAGGTGAAAAATTATAAACAGATAGATAAATAAAGCTCAATGAAATATTTTCAGTATTCAAGGGATTGGAACTGAAAAGCTGTGAAGCCTTAAGAAAACTACTATTCAGTGAGGTCAATAGGAAAAAAAAGGATTCAATTTGCGAGGAAGCATAAAGATTGAACTCTGGAGCAATGGAAGAAGGTCATGTGATCTGATAAGTCCACATTTAACCTCTTCCAGAGTGATGGATGCATCAGGGTAAGAAGAGAGGCAGATGAAGTGTTGCAGCCATCATGACTAGTGTCTACTCTACAAGTCTGTAGGGGCAGTGCAATGATCTGGGGTTGCTGCAGTTGGTCAGGTGTAGGTTCGGCAACATTATGTGTCCAAAGAATGAGGTCAGCTGACTACCTGAATATACTGAATGACCAGGTTATTCCATCAGTAGAGATGACAATGCCAGGATTCATTGGGCTCAAATTGCGAGAGAGTGGTTCAGGGAGCATGAGACATCATTTTCACACATGGATTGACCACCACAGAGTCCAGACCTTAACCCAATTGAGAGTCTTTGGGATGTGCTGGAATAAATCTAGTGACACTGCAGAAGCTTATCGGAACAATGTCACAGCGAATGCGTGCTGTAATCAAATCTGAAGGCGGTCCAACAAAAAATTAGAAGTGGTGACTTTTTGGCCAGGCTGTAAAGGTGAAATGGGATATCATCTTATTTATGATATCCCAAATTACCAAACCTGGGTTTTTGTTTCAACATCAGGTGATATACAAACTGCAAGATGCTGATGCACAGCAGGAACAGCATAATCCCACAGCTACACAGCTTCTGCCTCCACCACTGTTTTTCGCAACTGGAAAGAACTAGGCTACTGCTGCTTCTGCTTCTGCTCCCATAGTGCCTTCAGGAATAAAGTGGTTGCTGTACCTTTTAATAATTCTCTAACGAAATACAAGGCCCCCATTGTTTAACACAGCTTGTCTGTCAGTCATGCAAACCTATTGCAATAAAAGCCTTGTTTAAAAATGAAGGGATTTATGAAACTGAAACGGTTAAGTGCAGTAAAGGCTGGGGCAGCTGTGCTAGTTAAAAGTACATATGTACTCTATTTTTAACTGGCTCTATGAACACATGACAGTTATCAGTAATTTATGGAAAAAGGTCCGGGTCCAGATAGAACAGCATCTGGGTCCGCCATTTTATGACCCCTATGCATATTGATATTCTGCATATCAATATCGGGATATTTAAAAACTGGAGACTGAGTTTATTGCTGAGCTCTCAAACTGGTGAGGGGCAGCATTTAAGACAATTGCTTTCATTCTCTCTTCTCAATTAAATTTCATGAATACCGAAATGCCCTGAGACTGTTATTCATTACAACAGTTCACAAATGTTTTTAAATTACTTTCTATGACATTAGCAGCTCATAGAATTGATTCTTTAATTGTTACAGTAACTGCCAGCTAAGTGTCCAAACATATACCATATGTACATGATGTATGTTCATGGAGAAAGATTTTTACTTATTTACTTATATTTACAGTATAGAATCTCATTTATTTGTCGTGTTTCTGAATTACCATAGCTTTTGTTGCACCACTTGTTGGTCTGGACTGTTCTCAATGAGGGTTTTAAATATCACTGTTTTTTTTGTTGTTGGGAGTATGTGATGGCATTTTCTGTCCGTTCTATCGCTATAATTAAACCTTTGTTAATGTACACTCAGGGAAAGTACATTATATTTAAACTTAGAGAATATTTAGTGTTGTCAAATGCAGCGGCGGTCCTGGCTTGTACAGTGTGACATTCAACTCACCCTGCCCCCTTCTTGGTTTGGTTTCATCCACTTCATGTGAGCAGCGAGGGCACCAGCATCCCACCTTTAGAGGGCGCTCATTTTTCAAGCGATATGATTTATTATTTTTTTTGATAATTCTCATGGCACCCCCTAGTGAATGTTGCCCTGGACTATTGCTCATGTGGCCCATATCAAAAACTCATCCAACACAGAAGTTGAAATTAATTAATCATCAAGAATTACCCCACTGAAAACTTGACTGATGACTTGTGCTTGCTGGTGTGATTCCCAAAGAAGCCGAGAAATGGTGCACACAAGGCTGTGAAGATTAAATGCCCTATTCAATCTGATTACAGCCCTGCGTTTAGTTTACAATTTAGACATATTGTGCTCTGACTTAACTCAGCATTTTAAATAATAAACTTAGCTTTGGCATCTATTACTAGAAAATGTTTTGGCCACAATGTTGAAACTCTACTTGGTAACTTGTTGCCAAGTAGATGTGGATGAGAGACTGAAATGTAAACTTAGATACTTCTTATTGGGGGAAAAGATTAAAAGGCATGCTGCAATTTTTAGAAATGAAACACTTTCAATATTCCTTCACTGAGAAAGGGCAACATGAAATTGCACTCAATGATAAAGCAAGGAAATTGTTTTGGTTCCCTGTTTTGTGTTTTAGAGGTCACTTGAAATACTTATGTTGACATTGAAAATGTGTTCTTTTTGATATTCACTAGTGACAGACTTGAACACAGTGGAGCTGTAGTGTTAAAGACACTACATGATGTGTCTTTAACTATGACACATCTTGTAGTTTCTCAAGAGAACTTGTGTTTGTTTTATCAAGACTTATGTTTGTGTTTTTCTTAAATGCAGTGCATATACAGTAGCTCTTGGTGATTTTTGCTGTTGGTAATGTTATTATTCTGCATCTGTTTGGTCTTTGTGAACAAAACAGAAATGCCCTTTATCTGAAATCAGGCTCTGTCGAACACTACTATCAGACCTGGCTGAGGGAGCATTTGTGTGTATATACTGGCAGCGCAGAGGCGGACAGGGACAAGAAGAGTTGAACCTCTCCATGGATGCTTCTTTGTGTTTTCAGACATACTTCAACCTGTATGAAATATGACTCAAGTGCTGCAACTACAGCTTTGAGTTCAAAGGAATTAAACATCAATGAAACGTCCCCAGAAGCACAGTATCTAGACCCAACAGAATTTTAAAATACATATATGCCAAAATGTGTGTGTGGAGTACTTTCTCCTTTTCCATATCATCATGTTATACAGTTTTTATTAAGTACATGGAAGAGGGATTAATGACTGCACTTGACTGATAAATGAATAAATATAAAATAAATCATTATTATTAATAATAATAATTAATGAAGTGTGTTTAGCCTCCATTTTCAGAGGCTGACTTTGGGTTTGGAGACAAGGACAGTTCACCGTCCTCCTATGCATGTGTCTGTATGTGTGTGGAGGTTCCCAGGGGGATAAAAAGGAGTTAGACTCACAGGAACAATAGGAGGAAAGGTTGTGTTCTACCTTCACCCGTGTCTTTTCAGTGTCCTCTCATTTTCAGTTCAGGTGCTTTACTAAGCCCTTGAGCCAAATGTTTTATAAACGTACATGAGATTGTAGACAGAATGATCATTTTGAACTTGGTGTAATCACTGATGCTAATCGCTCGGTGTGTTTTGTGTGGAAAGTGCAAACCAATTAAAATGCAAGGTAATCACAATGTTTGGTACACAGTAAGGTGTAAGACAAGCTTGTTTTCAAATATTGTTGCAAATGCTCTCTTGTTTTCCATAATGCTTTCCCACAGCACACTTTTGTAAGGAACATTAACAGTAAAATTCTAATTTTAATATTATTTCAGATTTGATGTTCCATCTGGCGTATTAATGGTAATTTAGGAATATTAGAAGAGTAATCCACACGAGTCATCAAATTCCTTTGCTTCTGCAGTTACTCTGTATTCTGACAGAGTGACAATAATTAACTTATTACATTCCAGTAGTCCTGGCTGCCCTTTGACCTGTTGAAACTCAAGGCTTAACTATTATATGCTCGTACAGGGAGCATTTAGGCTGAAAATCCACATTTGTATTTTAATAGTAGAAAAAATATTGTCTCTTAATTATCATCTGGAGTTGGCTGCCGGCTACTGGACTTGCTTGAGTGAAGTTGTAGACATTTCACCTTTTATCCAAGAGGCTTCTTCATCTATAACTGGTGATAAAATGCAGGTACTTAGCCTCTGAGCACTGGATACCAGTCTAGAGAGTCATTATGTAAAACAACGCACATGACCCAATTTCCTATTGGTAGTTTCACCTGAGTCAAGTGAGTGTTGGAGTTCACCTGTGTTGTTCTGTGTGAATGAGTGTGGTGAGATCACAATAGGAAAATTGCAGGTAGAAATGAACAAATGAATAATGGTTCCATTTTGCTTCCTCAGTTTCAGGGTGAATGCTGGTTCATGGGTCACATTGTTCTAACTTAGATGATCGTTAATGTGATCAGTAATGCCTGTGCTTTTTGCTAAAACAAAACAAAAAGGCTGTTGTGCATATATGGCAGTTAACAAACCAGGCCCTCTCCTTGGATGCAAGGCAGGTACGCCTGCTTGTCTTCGAATTGCAACTATTAGTTTGAATTGCCAGATAGCAGCAAAGGATATTCCTCAAACAAGGAAACATTTTGCTTATGACCAGAAAGCAGTGTCTGAAACAAGCAGTGTAAACATGCAGTATACCCACTTATGCAGGCACAAAATACAATCTTGGCACTTTTAAAATTATCATGAAATGTTGCACCAATTATATAAGACCAGCCGGACGATTGGTGTAGTAGTTAGCACTGTTGCCTTTGCAGCAAAAAGAACTGAGTTCACATCCTGATCGGAACAAGGGCCTTTCTGGTTGGAGTTTGCTTGTTCTTCCCATGTGAGTGTGGTTTTCTCCAAAAACATGCATTTGGGGATTAGACAAATTGAATACTCTAAATTGTCCATAGGTGTGAATGTTAGACTGGATGGTTGTTGATTTTCTCTATGTGACCCTGCGATGGACTAGTGACCTGTCCAGGGTGTACCCCGCCTCTTGCCCTATGTCAGCAGGGATTAGGCATCAGCACCCCCTGCAACCCACATGTGGAAGATAAAGTGGTAGAAGAAGCGGTAGAGTAAAGTGCAACATTATTATAATATGCATACAACATACATTATGTACAGTATTGCACAGCAATAATCCAACAGAAATATACCCACAGGTCATTTGTGATGCTCATTCCTATGTCTCATAATTAGTGTCACTTCCAATCCAACTAATTCTTCTGAGGACAACAAACATCTGTTGGTTGTTGGGAAATCCAGTTGTGGTCAGTTTTTGAACATATGCATCACAATCACCGATCAACCTGCTGATGCGATGAGCCAACAAATAAACATGATGTTAGCAAGATCCTAATGGTGCTGTACATACTAGTATATGTTTGATGGAAAAATGTATATGTTTGTATACATTATACATATACCCTATGCCATTTCATTTCAGCCAAGTGAAACTTGTGATATCACACTGACAACATTTTGGAAAGGCTTTCATTGTTGTTGCGTAATTCGAATGAGAAAGCATGATCTTGTGTAAGTTGTTCCAAATGAATTGGAAGGCAATGATATTTAACTGATCCTCATGCAGAAATGCCCATGTATCTTCTCATCCATCTGTTGATCAGACTCACTCCTCAGATACAGTGTCTGAGGGAGAGGGAGTCCTCACACAGATTTTGAATAAATAAAAACAAATCAGATATGGTACTCCTAATTAAATAGCTGCTGTTGTGAATTCCAAGAGAAATATGAGACACTTAGGGCCTCTGTCCACTAAGCACCTTTTTTTTTTTTGCTTCCAGCAACACTTAGCAGATACTTGGGGAAAGTGCTAGTCATGGTTCCTACTGTTGCTATGCGACAATGTAAGACTGGAAATACATAGCTCTTCGGGTAAAATTAGTTTTTTACTGTAATCACACTGCCACATTGAGAAGAAAATATGCTCAGCTCGTAGCACTTTGAGTGGCAAGCATCTTTTTTCCTGCAAACAAGACAAGGACTTTTTTGCAGATGAGCTGCACGGCTAATTTCAAAAATACCTTTTCAAAGACATGGCATGAACCTACAACAAGATGGTGCTGTTCTTAAGCTACTTCCCCTGCTCACATTATCTGCTTTTTGTACAACTGAAATGTGGCATTGGCAGACAGTAGATAATGATGTTTTTTGCATCAGACCTTTAAATGCTCACGGTGGGATTTTGATTGATTTTTGATCTGGGTAGTTTAAAAGCAGCAGTGGACACAACAAATCACAGATTAACTGCACTTTTCTGTCACAGCAAGCAAAGCAATTTTCAGTTTTTCTCGCATTCACCCACCAGTTGTGTTGGAGGATGAACGTGAGAATTCACTACAGTAGAATTGTTACATAGTGCATCGCACTTGGAGGAACACTGTCTTCAGCAAGGACATGATCAAATCACCAATCGAAATGTTTGTATTGTATCTGTGCACAAACACATCTAACTAGTGAAGATTAATTTACCCAAGCATCTCAAAACAGTCTGAAAAATGTTTTGAATTTTGAATTTGTCCTATGTCCTCCGCAATAAGAACTGAGAGGACAGTGGAAAAGGAGGGAAGGAGAAAAAGCCAGAAGGGACTAGCGAGAGAGTGTAGTGGATGGACGGAATGAAGAATGAGAAAGAGCAAGGAGACAGCAGGAGAAATGCTTGGTGGGATGTCATTTCCTCTGTTAAATTACTGCTCTGTTTATCTTCTGAACACACTCAATCACTGTGGACCCACTCAGCTGGAGGGACATACACAACATCCACCGATGAGGACTATTTTTTTATTACTTTTTTGGACATTGCATTTAGTCATATCTTTTATTCATTGTGGTTGTAAGAATGACATTGCAGAACTGCCCACAAATGCAGGTTTTGGACAGATGCTTCTGTCTCATTTTTGTAGCATGCTGGGAAACCACGTCCCCTCTCACTTAACACTCTCATTTCCTCTGACCAGTGTATTCTCCTATAAAGCAATTTAATGTCAAATAAACACGACTTCTTGTTCAGTTCTGAAGCACTGAAAGAAAAAAAAAAACCAATTATCCTGCATTTCCCCAAATAGTACTTGAAGATATGTACAGATATGTAACCTTCTTGTATGAGTTGTCCGTCTGACTTGCAACAAATGTTTCCAGGCAACAGTAAACGTTGTTTCAGCAAATCTTTAAAAAATTTAATTTGGTTTACTGTATGTCAAGAGAAAAATGCATACATGTAAGGAATCATAACTCATGTCTAGTGAGAGCAAAGGAGGAAGTGATGTTGCTTCAGAGGCCATGCGGGGAGAAGGAAGAAATCATTTGGTCAACAAAACATGTGTCTTTGCCACAGGAGAGGTATCCCTCAATATTTATCAATTCATGAATGTGAAGGACATTTTTCAAACATGTCTGAGGCTGAAGAGCTGCAGGATGAAGAACAGAGACCATTTGTTGCTTTTTATAATCCTAATGTAACCAGGCCCTGCTCTCATCCTTTTGTAATAACATATCAAATTATGCCCTGTGGTTAGATTCTCTGTTGAATTACTGTACAAACCCTTTATATAAAGGAGCAATCACACAGAGGGATTTTAAAACAGACAGGCCTTCAAAAAGGACTATATGCAAACCATGTCTAACAAAATGGCTTTATGCACCTGGGGCTGCAGGCCCAAGTGTGGAATTGACAAGTAGGAAATATTTGATGGGTTATGCATGGTTATACAAAACTGCAAGGAAAATAAAAAAAGCACATCAAAAGCGAGGAGTGCAAGTGTGGCATGCCACGGGAAAGCAGGTTTCTCTGTATGAGGTGAGATGAAAGCTCAGTACTTGCGTACAGTACAGTATGAGTCAAGCATAGAGAGCGAGTTTCTCCTCCCAACCTCACATTCTTCTTTTTTCCTCCTTTCCCCCCCTTATCTGCTGTGATGAATGGTTTTGATATTGGGTGTGTGGGTCTTTCTTTCCCTGCTCTGTATGCATGTTCGTGCGTGTGCGTGTGCATGCGTGTGTGTGTGGATGTATGTGCGTGATGAATGACTGGGTTCATACTGGACAGGCCCACAGGGCTTTAGCTACTGTTAGTAGTGCTTAAAGATGACTGGAGTAAAAAGGCTCTCTGTCACATCTCTCTCACTCTCCCTCTCTCTCTCACACACACACACACACACACAGAGATAGAGAGAGAAAGATTAGCCCTGCTTAAAGGGCTATGTCCTAAGGGTATGCAGCACAGCACATTGACAGGTGACATGTAGTTTCCCTCTCTCTCTTTTCTTTTCCCTTTTCCTTCCTCTTGTATCTCTGTGGCTACAGACCTTATTGGCGGGAAAGAGCTTCTGCAGCACATAGTCAATATTGTGTAGCCAGCTTCAAACGTGTGTGTATGTGTGTGTGCACGAATACATGCGAGTGTGCAGACGTGTGTGTTAGTGACGGTGCATGTTTAACTGGTATATTGTGCTGTAAGCAGATATGCTTTAAAGACACATTTTTGCCACAAGCTTCTACTTGTCAGGTTCAGTATTACACGATTTATAACATGTTTCAGTGAACACAGGTCCTAGGGACATTATTTTTAATAGTGTTTGCTTGATAATAAGCATTGTTTTATTTCTTAAAGGGCAGGAGATTTGGGGAATTTGGCATGCTTTTTGTAACTGCAGTTTGAATGTTTACCAAAAAGGATTGTTCTTCATGATGACTCATCAATTTTCTGAATGTTACAAACCTACGTGTTTACATAACAATGTCACTGAAATGTGTAAAGCAGCCACTGTCAGCCTGCCAGCTGAGTCATCATTCGAGGATCCCAAATAAGGACCAATTTTTATTATCCAGTTTACAAGGCAAAAGATTATCGTCTCATTTGTGGGCTGTTTGTGGGCTGTGGTCAAGAGCTTTTCCAATGATGCGTACAACATAAAATACTATTAAGAAAATTAAGAGTGGTCTTACCACTGTGGCCTATTTTTTGTGGTGTTGTCATTATATTTTGCTTCCATTTAATGGCCTGAAATCATCTGATAATAAAGTAACAGTTGTATGTGCAGGTGGGAAATGCAGTAGATTGTTAGTCGCACTCTAATTTACTTGCAGGTAAAGGTTTGTATCAGACCATAACTGATTATGGCGGTAAATATCTAGAATGCTCTGTATTTTCAGCAGTTTTGTGTGAACACATTTCTGAGTCCAACTCTTGTCACTGTGTGTGATTGTCTGTGCAAGACGGGTCTGATGTTCCACGTAATGTGCTGAGCTAAGATATATGAAGTAGAGACACTAATGAGATGTCACCAAAATGTGTTCATTTCCCCATGACTTTACAGAAAAGGAAACAGAAGTGCTGATTGTTCATATTCATGGCTCATTGGACTGAGATAGTAATAGTTACAGCCAACATCAGTGTTCAGTGACTTTTGCATGTAATTCACTTCTTCCCCATTTCCTTTTAACGCTCCATATTAACTGTTGACTAATGCAGAAATGCTGCAAAGTTGATATTGAGATGTGAGTTTTGAAGTTCTGATTTCCCCCAATGCACAGGCCTTGGCAACACAGCAAAGAGGGGTATAAAACATATCAAAGGAGAAAAATTGAAAAATGCATTTAATAAATGTATATAAATGTATTTAATAAATAATATTTCTACTTAAATTGGTGTTTTAGATCTCATGTATCTATTGTCATCACTTTTAATTGACAATAGATACAATTAATACAATTAAAATGAATTGAATTTAAAGCTACAGTGCATAACTTGTGAACAGAAACGGCATACCATTATTTGTATGCTGTGGCAAAAATGGACCGTGTCAAAAACCTGTCAGAGCTGACCGAGGGAGTGTTTGTGTGACATGAGCAGTACAGGTAGAGGCAGGTACAAGAAGCTTTTATTTTTATAGCAAACTCCTGAACACCTGGGTTTTTTTTTTTTGATCAGTATAATTAAATTCTTAAACTTATTTATTGTATTTGTTTGCAATGTGAGAATGTCACCAGGTGACAGGAGAAGTGAACACCACTATAATGAGTTGTACATAGTCATGCAGAGCTGATGTGCTCATTAGCACTTTCAGACAGACACGGTTCTGATTCCTGCTCTGGCTCCATTTTAGAGTCTCAGAACCTTGGTGCTTTCTGGTCAGCAAGCCCATGTTCACGCCAGTTTAAGAGGAACCAAAGTGGGAGGCAGACCACAAATTATTTTTCTCCATACTTCCTCTATTTCCCACTCGTCTTAACAACCCAGAGTATGACACGCCCACTGATGATGTCACAGTTCGCGAGAAAGAACCATTTTTCGGTTCCAGCTATTCAGTTTGAACATGCCGGCTGGTTCAAAATTAGGTTCAGGAACCAGCATGGACCCCAGCCAGTGTGAAAGGACTTTTTCTGAACTCATTTGACTCATTTGGCTTAAATGTAACAGACATTTGTTTAAATTTTACAGTTACACACTATTTGGAGGCATCAGGCATTACCTGACATGCGTGTTTGTGGACGGTATAGACACAAATGTTTTTGACTTTATTTATACATTGTGTAAGGCATAATAGTATTGTTGTATCCATGGTTTATTTGAGTGAAGTGCTGGCTTGATGTAATCATTTTGAACAGTGGGAGTGCAACACTCAACACACGACAGCAGAGACTGGTGATTAGACCTGAGTCCCATATCTACTATACGTATATATATATATATATCGAGGACCAAAGCTAGTATTATATCCTCTGTATCTCAAAGAATGACCTACAAGATTGAACCCACCCCCAAGGGATGCCCTTTGAGGGAGAATATGTGTATATGCTCTTTTTATTTGATGGTCCTCCTCCACACACAAAGAGAGAGCTATAAAGCAGCTAAGGACTAATTTCCAATCTTTTCTGAATGGTCGCTGGGCAACAATTGCTTTCTGCCTCTTTCTGCTGTCAGTTTTCAGTCTACCCTGTTTTCTGTATATGGTGTCTGCTTGGCAAAAATCATGGTCATCAATGTCAGAGTCCCTTGTGTATTTGGAACTACCCTCTTCCTTTTTTTGATCTTTCTTTCCCTCTTGTGCTTCCTTTTCTGAGAGCAACTGTGGCTCCCGTCCCTCTTTGTAATGCAGTTTGGTGGGGAAAAAAAAGAGAAGACAGATAGAAAGCATAGAAGAGGCAGACAGACAGGATGAATGGCCTCATTCACAAGCACAGCAAACCCGACACACACAGAAACAGCACAACACACAGTACGCAATCCCTCTCAATAATCAGTGCCATATTAATGACACTATTTCAGCTCTTGTAAACCATGATCAGTGAACAGGATCAGATATGAAATCCATAAGGTGACTGAACTCCCTTGCCAGTCTATTGATTGCCTGGGTTAATCTTTCATCTTGTCTTTAAAATACTACCTATGAGCACACTTAAGGCCTGATGTCAGTACTAACCCGTCATCAATTACAACAGCGTGTTTTCATGTTTGACATGATAAATATATAATGTGAAACAAGCATCCATGAGTATTTCTTACACAGAAACCTCAAAACCATTTAAATCCACAGTATGCCATTTCTGCCACTAGGGGTCTCTCAATCAAAACAGTAACAAAAAAGAAAAAGAAAAAAAAAACTCTTTTGATGACATTGGGAATCAGCGTGGGATCATGGAATTATTGTCCTGCCTGCTGAAGCAATCACACTTGAAGTAGTTGTGATGCTTTCATGAAAAATGCACACAATTAAATGAAAAACAAAAACAAAAGACTGATGTTTCATGAAGGTTTCCACCGGAAATTATAGGAGAGGCAGTCAAACAGATGACGTCATTATGAGGTGACCTAAATGACACGTTAAATTAATTTAAGTGTTGGAAAGGTTGTGGAAAGTGTAAATACGCTACTCACCAAAATATATAAAAATAGTCTCATCCTATTTAGATATTTTGATTAAAAATGTTGCATACTGTGCTCTTTTTTTTCAGTGTCCTTTACTCAAACAGTTGTCTATTGCTCTCAAAGCTCTACTGTATTACTGCCCTTTTTTGCCTGTGTATTTATGAATTGCATCATAAGTTATAAGTTATCAGAAAATTGCTGCTTTTGACGGATGGTCATTTGTTTAATATTATTGTCCCTATTTATCAAGGAATGGGTGAAATGGGGCATGCATTAATTGTTTTGGGTCTAATAAAAAAAAAAGTCATTGAAAAACGAATAATTCCTCATTTTCAGTAGCTTATCATTTGTTTGTGCTTTGCCTCTGCCTCTGTATTATTAATATGATATTTCATAAAATTCCTCTTTTACCTTTGAGTTGCCCATGGTTTTTCTTTTTTAATCTTTTATTCCATTGTGCCATCATCCAAGTAGGAACAAATATGAAATCCGTACTGAGACTGTGGTGTCTGTCAGATATTGATCTCCAGAGTTTGTGTTCATAACTCTTCCATTTAGGTGGTGTGCAGGTGCCATTGTCAGTGTGACGCTATTGTTTCGGTTTCTCTGAAAAGAAATCCTTCATACTGGTGTGTTTCCTTGGAGCAAGCTGATAAAGTAGTACCAACCAACATTTTTTTTTGTATGTTTGTTATAAATTATTAAAACAAGAACAGGAAACAGCATATGCTGTTCTTTTGTGGGGAATAACCACCCCTGGATTTTATTTTAGTGCTTTTTTTTTACATTGTACTCTACATAAGCTCCATGTTGTCCCTGCTTTACTGCTAAATTCCATCCTTGATCTTTTATCTGTCTTTCCAAAGCCACTGGTTTGAAAAGCAGAGAGCAGCTATCCAACTCTCAAGGAAAATAGGCAGCCGGTGAGCAAGTACCATCCACCTAAATTACTGAATCAGAGAGCGAGTTCCCCATTTATCTCCAGTGAATGTTCCGCAAACTGCAGCTTCTCAGAAACCCAAGAGTGGCTCAATTTGATGTGCCTCTACATCGAACTTTATAAGAAGATCCTGGGAGTGTCAGTAATTTTATTTATTTAACACCCCTCTTTCATGCGTCTGTCAACTCACTGCAATGGGCACTTATTTGTGGACAATGTGAAAAATCTTTGTTCATTTTATGCAGTGAAGTTAAAATCAGTTAAATCCTTTGATTTTCATAGCCTTAAAATAAGCCTTTTATGATCATTTAGCTGGGGCCTCGCTTTACAAATGTTTTTACACCCGCTCCCAACTGACAGCCCAGCCATAATATGCAAATAATGAAGAATGACATCCTTTTTTTTGGTATGTGTAGGCCACCGTAGTTGTCTGACATGCTTGGTAAAGGGAGGCGTGAGCAAAGGTGTCCGTTTGTCATAATCTGCAATACCTTTTAGATGTCCTTTAAGCTTTGTAGTTACTGTAGTTTTATGTGAAACTGTATTTGTTCAGACCGTGATAATTCAAGTCAGGTCAATGTTATTTATATAACCCAACATCAAAAACACAATTTGCCTGGAAGGGCTTTACAGTCTGTATAGCAAGTGACACCCTCTATCCTTAGACTTCTTCCCTCATCGAGTGAGGGAAGAACTCCACAAAAAACCCTTGTACAGTGAAAAAATGGCAGAAAACCTCACAGAGGAAACTTGCAGAGAAACTCAAGAACACATTGTTGGTGTATGGCTTTGGTTTTATGCCCATTTATTTATCCCAAGAGGTCAAATTAATTAATACAGGATCAGTAAAATTTTAAACCTCAACCTCAACTCATTAAACCTCAACTTTAATGAATGTAGATTTCAATCTTCCAGGGTTTTTTTGTTGTATAGACGTATAAAGTCTGACATAAACGTTTGTAGTGGCCTCAGGCAGAACTGATACATTTTTTTTTCCATTTGGAAATGTCAAACGGACAAATGTCCAAATGTCCGTAAGCCAGATATGTCACAAATAATTTTTCATTTTTCCATTAATCATAACAGATAATTGGTGAGAAACTCGTAGGTCAGCAACTTCACTGCCCCTGCATCCTTTGTGTCTTGCTAGCTCCTTGCAATAACTCATTTTTCTTGTGTGACTTGGCCACTTTCTCTTCCTCGGATCCTTTAATAATTATCTTTTCAGTTTCTTCACTCTCCTTATTGAAAATACAAAGCTAGATTTTTCTTACAGCGAGCTGCTAACTCTGCTTGTTGATGTTTGTCGTGCCGTGACGCAAGTGTTCTCACTCAGTACCTGTTGCGTTGAGATTTTCTGCAATGTAGGAGCTCTCTTGAAACTTCAGAGGGTGAGTCCAGTGATTCCAGTTTGAATGTATGATACTACTACTTCATCATGGACATGGACAGTATCTGACTCATAGCTCATTTGGACAAATCTGCCTGACAAGATTAAATCTTGCTATTCAAACTAATAATCCGTGTCACTCATATTTAGTAAATGCTGGATTTGGCAATATCAAATTAGGCCAATTAGAATGGAAAACTTCCACCTTCATCATTTTCTCCTGCCTTGTGCGTATTGTTTTAAGATGCTGACCATGCTCTTCTGTGGAAATTTTAGTCTTGGAAATTTCTTCGAATCAGTTCATAAAGTTCTGCGTTCATGCTGGTGGTTTCTAAATAACTACAAAACTGTTTCTTCTTAGAAATTGTCCAAAACAACACAGTGTCATTAGTGGACCGCCACCATTTAATCTTCTTGCTAGAATTATAATGATAAATGAATCCTTTTCTCATAAGCCTGAGAAAAGGTTATTGTAATTAGGAGAAAATTATGCCCACATTGCAATACTCTGCCCAGGCAGACACTTGGTCTTGGAAAAAGAATACAATATGTTTGCAAGTGAAATCTGATGGTCTGTGAGCCTGCTACTTAAGAAATGTTGCAAAGCTTTTAGACCACCCCCCCACCCCCAATTACACTGAAACATTACAATGATATATTATTTTAGCAGGTTTTTACTAATTACTAAGATATAAAGTGATATTGATCTGATTAAGATGATGCTTTTCTAAATGCCCCCATACAAATGAAATAAGTCAGAGCGAGGAAGATGCAAGAATGTAGGCTGGATACACTGTGTGCAATACTGCAGAACAATCTGTTTGAAGAAAGATGGAGCTTACAGATGGAGCAATTAAGCAATTAAGAACCCAAAAAAGAAATTGTACAAAAAAAAGTCAAACATATTGAGATGCTGAGAGAATAAGTGAGGGCAGTAATAGAGGTAAAAAAAAAAAAAAAAAAAAGTCCCAGGAGACCTATTGTGTCCGATGCTTTTACTGTGGTGATGATGCACCATGCCGCTGGTCCCCTCCTCTCATTAAAGTTTTATGAAGCAAGCTTAGCATATGTTTTATTACAATGACGCCACTGCCTGGCACATTCCAACCTTGCGGCGAGGTGGTGGTGAACAGGGCTGCAACAAAACAGGCCCACTGGGTCGTACATCAGATACATGTAACGAAAAAGAAGCAAGTCTGAGAGGCAAAGTCAGAATTCGAATGATATACTGTACGTTGAGATTTGTGAGACGTGCTCTGGGCCAGTGTGGGTCTGAGTGTATGGTTGGATGCCTTGGTGTTGTTAAGAATAGAGCAGGAAGGAAGGATTATCCATATTTCCCTCAGTTTGGATGGAGTCCCATCAAAGGTGAATGGGTAAAAAATACAAATTGCAAAAAGTGATGTCACAAATTCCATTTTGGTTTTAAAAGTTTGTTAAATAAAGTCAAATAAAAATAAGTTAGCACTAAGCAGCTGACAGTTTGTCATTTCACAGATGCAATGCTTTTTTTTTCCTTTTTGCTCCTGTTTTATTCTTGCCAAAAACAGGTGATCACAAAAACAAATTAATTTAGAGGGAATTGCATTTGCAATGACTCTGTTGTCAAAGAAATGCAATTGCATTTTGATTTTCATTTGTCAGACAGTATAATGACATAATTTCCCTGAGACATTTTTCTGCAGAAAGCTCCCGCCATGAATAAATGCCAAATGTGATTTTCTGTGCATGTTTCACTTTTAATATCTGTCCCTGCTCTCTGTTTGTTACATGTCTCGTCATTCACCTGTTACTTTGGGTGATCGTTTTCCTACCTTCTGAGTTAATTACAATGTCAACTTCAACGAAATAGCATAAACATCATGCATATTAGACTGTTTTGTTGTCTGGAGTTAAATATAGCACCTGTCACACATGACCTCATCTCTATAACATTTGTTCTGTCTCTTCTTTGCTGCTGCATGTTTTCAAGGATCAAATAAAACCTGCAAAATCCAGTCAAAAATCATCTTGTTCTAAGTATGTTGATTTAAAGGACACCATGATCTTGCTTCTTTTGAATGACACAGGCTAAGTGCATAGTATTCTAGTACTCTAAAATTAAGACATTTAGCTCCTGTCATAATCACAGACTAAATCCCTGCCTTATTGCCTCCTGGGTGCAAAGGCCTCAACTCTGTTTAATTGCCACAAGCCAAACCATCAAAGCTTCATCTCCCTCAGTGTTTAGCCCCTTTGAGGTTTATAGCTGACAGTGGAATTACTCTGACTTCCATGAGACAGTGAGGAAGAGAAAGATGATGCAGTCCTAGCAGACAAGAAGAAAGAAAAGGTGGTGGAAGCAAAAGGGAAAAGGAAAGGATAGATCCATCTGTCTGACCTGAAAAAGAGAAGAGAGAATTGAAAGAAAGAATTGATTTAACTATGAGAAGAAGCAAAGGTGGGGATGGAAGACGGTGGGGGCACACACTTTAATTCACTTTACTCGTTTAATTCTTGGAAAGACACTGTTTTTGTGTTGCGATACAGTACATCTCTCTTATGTTCAAACCCAGTTTTGGTCAACCACTAGTCTGGATGACTGACAAACCAAACCATAGGGCAGGTTTTGTGGAAGCAAGATAGCGGAGGATGTCAGTGCCTCTCTGTCACAGATGAAAGCTTTGGGGTGTTTGAAGACTGAGTTGCGAAGCTGTAGTGGAAAATGACTTCACATTTGATGAAAGCTCGCTACACAAACAAGGGTTTTGTTTGTGTGTGTACTATATGCACCGTGTATGCATGAGAATTGGGAGGGGGGGATGTGTTTTTAGTAAGTAAAGTAAAAGCACACTGATTTTTCTTTTTTCTGTAGACATTTTTGGTAAACTAATCACGCTTATGAAGATTCACACACACCACATAGAGAGTGATGTTTGTGGATTTTTAATTGGGAGTCAGCTGACACATGCTGAGGCTGTAGCTTATTAAAATGGTAGACAGAGAAAATACATGTTTCACTGTCCTACCAACTTATTTGCTCTGTTGTTTTTTTGCAGAAAAAGCTTTAAAAGCATAGTCATTGGATATACTGTACATCTGTTGCCTGTTAATTTTCATTTAACCTCTTCCTTTCCTCCTTCCACCCTCATCCCTCTATCTCCAAATCCATCTTGCCTGTTCCTGTACATCCTTGAAACAGTCTGTTCTCAGTATTCAAGGGGAGTCTTTGCCATCTTCGGCCTTTACGACAAGCGCTCGGTGAACACACTGACGTCTTTCTGTGGGGCCCTGCACATCAGCCTTGTGACCCCCAGCTTCCCCACTGAAGGAGAGGGCCAGTTCACCCTGCAGCTGCGGCCATCCATCAGAGGGGCTTTGCTGTCACTGTTGGACCATTATGACTGGAGTCGGTTTGTCTTCCTCTATGACACAGACAGAGGTAAATTTTACATTTTTAAAGAGTCGGTGTATGTTTTTTTTTGTAAGGAGTTCTCGAACACTCCTACATGTCTAGACTGAGTAGTGTGAACATCCAAGGAAATCAACAAGTCAGTTAGTATTATACTTGGACTTCAAAGCTAATTGGCCCTTACAAAAGTAAAATAAAAACAACAGATAAACTATTGTTTTTCAATCGGGTCTGAGATTGAGGAGAGTTGAAGTCTATGTGAATTTTAAATTATACCAGTTTTGTTTTAAACTGAAACCTCCCTTGTTGGTGTTTAAGAAACGGACATAGTGGGGTTTGTGAAAAAGAAAGAAAAGAGTGACCTTGGTCACTCCTTGTACCAGAACTGTTCCTGAAGTTCTCATAATCTCCACTGGGAACAAGAAATAACTGAGAAGACTTTCAGACCCCATTCTGAGAGCCCAACTTGAAATCTCATTTATTAAAACAGATTTCCAAATTAGTTTAGTTCAAAACACTTTTTTGAATGAAGAATTATCCTTTGATTTGGGTTCATTTTGGAAAAGCACATGGAGAACAAAATTAGAATATCATCAATTTATTATCATCTTGTTAAAAGGCTGTTTCACTGAGATTATTTGGCCTCAAATTAACTCCCAAATTTAGCCTTGTTTTTGTATGGATAAAGTACAAAGGCAACGTCTTTGGAGCTGCACAGCCTCGATGAAAAGATACAGCTGCAAGGAACGAGGGTGTAATTGGTTACTTTTAAGTCAAACCAGGGTTTGGCCTCAAGTCTTGTAATGTTTACCTGCCTTTGATTTTAATCGTCCCATGAGCCATGTGAGGCAGACACAGCTGATGCTTCAACCCCAAAAACCACTATCATGTATTTCTTTCACTCTATCTTTCTCAGTTTTGCCATCTATCACAGATATGCAGACACCCAGAGACTAATTCTCTGCCAAAGGGAGAGACACAGAGGTCAAATATCACACCATCCCCAGACTGCTGGAAACTGGCGCATTAGTGAATCAGTGTTTTGCAGCGTGTGTATATATGTGTTTGCATGTGAGTGTGTAACTGTGTGTGTCTGTGCCTCTGGCAGCCTTCCTCTGGTCCAGGTTGTCTGGGTTAGAACCCAGGGGAAGAAGAGGTAAAAAGAGCAGGGATGAGGGGGAAGCAGGAGAGACAGGTAAGGTGAATCGAGCCGGTGGAACCGCCAAAAAAAAAAAAAAAGATAAAAAGCAGAAGAGACAAGTACAAAACGAAGAGAGGAGGAGACAAGCAAGGTGGCAGAGGAAGAGACCAGAAGAGGAGATTGGGGACATGGATAGGAGGCAGCGGGGGGAGACAGGGGAAGATTACAGAAAAGGCACAATGGGGGGTGGGCAAGAGAACTGACAGGATCATAAGCCTCTGGGTGTACACATAGCAGGGCAAGGTGGGGTGACGATTGAGAGAATGGGAAAGTTGGAGGAAATGGAGCAAAGGATGGATGCATAGAGTTTGGGCTGTGTTCACCCATGACTTGGCCAAGGCAGGACCCTTCATTATATGCTCCCATCAGGCCCTGCTGCCAGTAATGTACTGGAAAATAAGCAGTAACATTGTGATCTGTTTTACGCTCCCTGCTCTGCTCTGCTCTGCTCCAGATACACGCACACACTCACAAACATCATATATGTGCTTTTCTTAAGTAAATGCACATACACATGGTGCAAACAAAACACAGCAGCTTACAGCAAAGTTCATCCCTTAACACTAATACAGTAATTTAGACATTGTTTACAACTGGTTCAAGGGTAAATGCCCAATCTCACAACATATGGCATCCTGTATGACAGACATTCACATCCATACACATGGTTGTTACTGAGGCTTCTGGTGTATATTTTGCTTCAGTTGAACCAATAAATTTCCCCTACACAAAAAAAGAAAATAGAGGGCAAAAGGTCGTACAGTTTGAGGTATTGTGTACGCAATATGTGCCTCAGTTTATGCCACTGTCCTTATAGCAGAAATTTGCTCTACAAGGTCTGTTATTACACTTTATTTTATTTTTTTTTACATATTTGGATATGATACAGACTACACAAAGACAGCAATTGTGTATTCATATCATAAATATCTCATTTGTTTTGTATATACTTATTTTTCTTATTTGTTTTTACCCATGTTAAAAGCCTGTCAAGTGTGCACATTTATTCATTCATTCATTCATTGAACTGAAGAAGCCTCTTGGATGAGAGGCGAAACGTCTTCAAGGGTTAGTCCAGTTGCCTTTGTTTACTACACTTTTGGATACCATGACCTGGATGACTGAGAATCTTCACAGACATTCATTCATTCATTCATTCATTGTCTACCACTTTATACTCCACATGAAGGTGGCAGGGATGCTGATGCCAATTCCAGCTGACATAGTGTGACAGATGGGTACATCCTGGACAGGTCACCCAGACACACAGGGTGAAAATATACACAGAAGACCAATGCCAGAAAACGAACCAGCAACCTTCTTCCTGTGAGGCTGTATGGTCCATCAGACACATTATAATCACTGAAAATCCATTCAAATTATCAAATATAACACTATGAGCAAAAGTCACCCCATTCAAAGCTCTATTTGGTATAAAATTTTTTCTCTGTTTTTGTCCAACCTATAAAGCTGTCTTTGTTCTCAGATGAGTTGCACTAGAATCAAAGTTCACTACTAAAAAAAACACATTGCGAAGATCAGTTTAAATTAAAATGTCACTTGAAACAATTTCCCTTTCAATTAAACTCACAGCCAGTTTTGTCTGCTCATTCCTTTTGTCTTTAAGAGCTTTGTAGGTGACAGTCAGAGGACCATCTGCAAAAAAATTGAATTATAATAACTGTGTCTCAAGTACAGTCTCCACTTAATGTATTAAATCTTTTTTTCTGTCTCTGTTCCTCCATTTCTGTGTTGTCTAGGTTATGCGATACTGCAGGCAATTATGGAGAGAGCGGGGCAGAATGGATGGCAGGTCAGGACACTCAATCATACACATTTTTTGGTACCTGGCCAAACAAGTATGGAGCCCTCATGATAATGTCAGGCATACATACTGTATGTACTTTGTCACTACACACATACACACACACACAATATACACACACACACACACACACTTTGTTTTCTTTGCAGGAACAAACATTTGTTAACATGCTTGTGGTTCGTTGGCCTCATGTCTTACCTTACTTTTACATGGTGTTTGTTAACATATGCACATTTCATGTTTATATAAATGTACACAAATGCATACACATATGTTACCATAGGTGAGTGCAATCTGTGTGGAGAGTTTCAATGAGGCAGCGTATCGTCGGCTGCTGGAGGACCTGGATCGACGTCAAGAGAGGAAATATGTCATTGATCTGGAGCCTGAGCGACTGCAGAACATCCTAGAACAGGTAACATTGTTGATTAGATTACCTTAGCACACAACATTAACCATGCACAGTGGTGTGAGAATCAACAGAGTAATCAGAAGGTACTATAAACTCACCTTACTTCCACATTTACCACCAGTTTTAAAGCCAAAATAAAAACATTTATAATATAATATAATATAATATAATATAATATAATATAATATAATATAATATAATATAATATAATATAATATAATATTAAAAACATTATAATTATATTATTATACTTTATTTTATATTTTATTATAGAGAATCTAAATGTTTGTCTGTCAGTGAGACCATCTCAACTTTAAAAGAAAACATCGCAGAAGCTGTTTGTCTATCTTTAAATGCAGCCTAATATTTTTTTTATCTTTTACATATTTTATATTACATTATGGATATCTTGTTATCAATTAAAAAAATAAATAAATAAAAATATTACATCAATATTATCCCATAGTGTTTTTACCATGACTTCATAAATGTTCAGATGGGAAGCAGGCTTTTTACAGACTTTTCAGTCAAAAAGACACAGAGCTAAAGAGGAGTGAAGAACAGTGGAAAACCAGGCGTGACACATCAAAGGGGAGCCTGCAGGAGGAACTGGGTCAGAGAGAACAAAACTAAAGAGAGCAAAGTCTAAATATCTGGCACATTTCTTTGCTTTTTTACAAATAAGTTGAACTTAAACCTTCTGTCAGAATAATTTCTATCAAAATTAAAAAAAGATGTGCATTTTAACTGCAGCGGTTGCACTTTGATGTAGCTCTGTTACAGTCCCATTACTAGAGACAGGCAGAGATTACATCACTAACCTGAATTAAATAGCAACACGAGGTACAAACACACCACACTGAGACATTATTAACACCTCAAACCACATCGTTCAGAACAGGCTGTGGTAAGTAATGGAAATGAGAGTCTGCGAGAGGCTTTAAAAACAATTAGAGTCAGCATTACATCATATATTATTGTGGAATTTTACCACTGTATCACTTGTGTCTGTTTACCTGCTGCTACAACAGCACCCCTTATGCTTTCTGACATCTGTGAAGAAACCAAGGTTTGAGATTTCCCCTGGAGTTGTTGAATGATAAATGTGACTTCACAAACAGACACATCAGAGTGGGACACAATGTGGTGTGTTCGCTGCAGTCCCACATCAGTGTGGGACTTCACCACTACATCACCACACAGCACACTGTCTACTAAGATACAGATTTTAAGCCTACACACACAAAAGCATATCCTGACACCTTCCGCCTGTCCAAGTTCACTAGGGGATTTCTGATGCTTGATGATTAAGTCTTGAGCTCTGTCAGATGCTACAGCGTGTGTGCGAGCATGCACATGTACCAGTGTGCATGTGTGTGTGACTGTGTGACTCAGGTTCCAGTATAGCATTCCATTTGTTCTGCCACCTGTCATCACATCTGATTCTGTCTGCACATCTGTCAAATTCAATGACCAACAGTTACACACAAACACGCAACTAAACTTCTTACTTTGTGGGGACACACAGTAAAGAGACAGTGTCAGATCGACAGACTGTTTCTCCATTTAATGTCTCTGGTGTGTGAACAGACAAACGGACACACACACGCAGGCAGACAGTCTCCCATCACGGTGGGCTGTGTAGAGCCTCTATTGGATAGTCTCCCTGTTTTAAGACAGATACTGCTCTGTTTGTCTGCCCCACCAGCTGCAAACTGTGTGTGTGCGTGCGTGTGTGTGTGTGTGCATCTGTCCGTACCAGTATATAACTGCTGATAAGCGTGGGTGTGTGAGAAAGACAGGAAGAAGCCATGCAAACTTTGAAATAAATGTATAAATATATTTAGTAGGTTTATGCATGATGTTAATACAAAAACATTTGACCCCATCCAATTGCACAGATAAAAGGATGACCAAAACAAGATTACTGGTCTCATTTTTTTGAGCAGAATAACAAGTTTGATTTGACAATGTTGAGCAACACAAAGACACACAGGACAGCAGCACACAAGACACTCGATCAGTAGTAATTCTTTTCTGAAAACGTGTAGTGAAGTGGAGAAAATGTTTTGAAGTCAAGGCAGCTTGCTGGGATTGGATGTCTGATCTTAACTGTTAAGTTAGTCTTTCTTAAGACCAGTTTTAACTCAACCCCAACTGCACATCTCTCTCACTCTGTCTTTTTTACTTTATTTCCAGGCTGTCAGTGTGGGGAAACATGTTAAAGGTTTCCATTACATCATAGCAAACCTGGTAAGAACTCTTAATGTCATTGCTTTCAGCTATTATTTTGATGTATGTCTGTTAACATGCTGGAGAAATTTCACTGCAGGATGTTTGGACCCACAACAGACCACACAAAAAAAATGCATTGTGCCATGACATAGTCAGGGCTCCACTAAATCCAACTTTTAACCCTAAAACTAAAAAACCTCAAGGTAAATAAAAGACTTCGGAGTTTTTTGTGGAAAAAAACAAATAGTTTTTGCCAGTCCCACAAGAGTCACAGCTGTAGAACTCTCTGTCAGAAACCATGTCAGTAAATAATCTCTGGTATGGTTTAAAAAAAAAGAAAAAAATCCACTAAGCTCAGGTCAGGCTACACTGAGCTTTAAGCAGTTAGCATCCATTTACCCAGTACAACCTTCACACGTCTTTACGCTCCAGCTCTGGTCCTCTAACAAATGGATCCCTCTTCACAACTACTTGACTGTGAAGTGACACTACATGTGGAAATCACTCCACATTAAGTGTGTGGTACAAATGAGTATGATCAGAATATAAACTTTAACAAAATCCTTTAGAAGGTTGGGTCACACACATCTGTTCCATCCCCTTCATTCTCTCTTTCTTTCACAGGGATTTAAGGACATATCTCTGGAGAGGTTCATGCATGGAGGGGCAAATGTGACTGGTTTCCAGCTGGTGGACTTCAGCAAGCCCATAGTCATTAAACTGATGCAGCGCTGGAACAAATTGGATCAGAGGGAGTACCCTGGATCTGACAGCCCACCTAAGGTAATAAAACATGTCCTTAAATACTAACAGTATATTTACAGATTAGATTATCACCAACCATGCCATGTCCCTCGCACTGTCATGTGTTTGTCCCTATTTAGTCTCTCTGCCTTTCCTTTCTGTCTCTGTCTTTTTCCCTCTTTCCCTTATCCTCACCCTCTGTTGACTGGTTACTGACCTGCAGCCAACTGGAGCTGATATGAGAATATATTAACTTGAAATATGTCCACCTACCCATTAAAAATAAATCACTATGCAGTTTTTTCCCCCATGCTCCACATGCATGCAGTCAGTCGCAAGACACATACACACAGTAGAAAAAATGAAAGCTGATGTGGTATGTTGGGATATGGGATATTAGCATGTCATTTTTCAGCCAGGGACTTGTGGTGATGAAGTAATTAACATTCTCAGATTGACCTGATGAAATCTCATGCACACGTCTGCATTAATTGTCCCTTAATGTTAACATAACATTTGCTCTCTATATTAAGGTATAGTCTTATGGGGCATGTTTTGATAGACAAGACCCTGTGAACATGCAGTACAATACTGTACAAGCACACAGCAAGCTATGTTTTCTGTCATGCCCTTAAATATCTTTGATAAAGCACTTTCCACACCTCTCTCACAAAGGATTATGCTTTGCTTTTTGGCCTTTGCCAAACACTGAAATATCTTTTTTGTGATCTAACACAATGACAGAAAACCAGATATCTCTAGTGTCAACAGATGCTTTTAAATTGTTCTAGGCTAATTGGTGCTATGTAAAAACTGTGCTCGGTTACCACTGGGCCAATTCACACCCTCAGGCCAAGCAGAACTAATAAAGTGCAATGTGAAAAGCACTAATGGGACTTGTCCCTTTCGCAGTGAAGACTGGAGTTTGTGTGAGCTGCTTTTAGTCATCAATCAAAAAGGCTCAACCCAGTGATTCTCGACTCGTGGGCCTTGAAATGAGCTCTCGTGAGCCAAGAGACTTTGCTGAAATGTAATGAAAATGATCAGTGACCTGACAAAGCAATATTTCATCTTCATCAAAATTCACTGTGTTAATGATCATACATTCTGTGTCTTCTCTTTGAATTTTTCCTGATCAAACCTTGGAATATTTCTGTATGAGACTAGGAATATATTTAAAACATTTGGGTTACCATTTTTATGAAATAACATGGCAAATTCTATCAATATTTGTCCATGAGTAAAACCTTTATTGCTTGCCAGACTTATGCAAATCTCATTTTCTAATTTTTTATCAGTGGCAGTGGTCATAATTTTTTTCAATCTCATTCGGAAAAAAAAAAAAAAAAGGTAAACCATGTAGAGTACTTAAGCATTTTTAACTGTAACTTAAATAAGATGGCTGTGCTGTAATGAATACTGGTGTCTAAATTAGTTATTAAATTAAATGAATAAACTAAGTTTATAGACTCAATATGGCTTACAGTATATGGTGTTTCAAAACATGTTGAATCTTGTAGGGCCAATACTCAATATAGTAATGTAAAGTCAACCATTTGGATTGGGCCTTGTCTTCACTTTGACTTATGAATAAATAAAAGATTTATAGACCCCACCGCCAGCTACCACTACCTTACCTTAAGGGCTAATGAAATATCAGCTTATACACCTTTAGGACAGGAAGACATGTAGACATACATTAAATGATTGTACATGGCTCATAACTTAGATGATGTCTGTGGTTTCTGTGACATTGGTATCTCATGATTATGTCTACTGAAGATGTCAATAACATTGATAATGTAGCATCCAGCCCCGTCTCTCTCACATCCTCAGCCATCTGCCCACACATAGGCAACTGACATGACCACAGACTTACGCTCCTTTATTTGAATTAAGCATATTCCTCTGTGTTCAAACAAACAAACAAACAATCAATATATAAATGATTTTGCATGAACAAATAGAGGAGTAAAACTTTTGAAACCACGGCTCCTTATGCTTGCAATATGCCTTTGTCTTACTTAGATCAGCTCACTCTTATGTTCTATACATCTTGTAAAATATGAAGTCGGCATGTACATTCTAAATGCATTAATATTTGGATTAAATACACGTTGTATCCAAGTTGACTATCCAAATCTGTTGGGTCCGAGGTATAAAGTCATACTGGAGTAAAACAAAGTTTAGAAACATACTATTTTCAGTGTGTTCCCAAGTGGTTTTTGCGTGACCCTGACAGAAATATCTAACAGTTGGGTCAGTATTGCTGTTGTGTTCCTCTTGATTTAAATTCTATAGTCATCATATGTCAGTTACCCACCTAAAGGCTTCTTTAGTTTCAAAAGGGAGAGATAAAAGCAGAATAACATGGTTGTGCAGCCTTGCAAAACATGCCTCGTGGGATATAAATCAAGGGATGTCAGTATGAAGAGAAAACTACCTGGAGTGAAATGGAGAGCAATGCCAGAGTTTTTCAGATGATTTCCTTCTTTTCTCCCATTTTCTTCTCGCCACTTGTTTCTGCCGTGATGTGAAGGCAGCCTGCTGTGTGTTTGACTGCCTCTGTCTGAGTGGTGCTGTGCGTGGTGTGGGTGGTGGTGTTATTGCTGAGTATGTGGCGTGGTTCCCTGCCGTGCCTTACTTTACCTGTAATGAATTTGTCAAAAAATCTGCCAAGATTACCACCATTTCTTACCCTTCCTTTTGTTCATCCTGACAGGACTTCAGTGCTTGAAGGTCCCTTCAAGCACGAATGTACAGTTGAGGATGAAATTATTAACCCCCATGAAACATTAATCATTTCATTTCTGTGTGCAAAAGCAAATAATGGAAGCGTCCAAAATAAAACTAGGATGTTTGAAAAAACTGCATTAAAAATCCTTTGCCCTGTTTAACAGCATGTGGGAGATACTTAAAAACAATGAAATTTTATGGGGGGTTAATAATTTTGTCCTCAAATGTATGTAATTCTAAATTGCCACATCTATAAACCAGTTTTAAGATAATGAGTCACTGGGCACACACATGTTGAGGACCAACACTGCAAACTACTAATGTAGTTTTTGTTGTTGTGGTCGTCTTGCATCTGTTTTTATTCACTCTGTGTATAGTTTGATTGGCTTCTCTTCAAGAAGTAATAGCGGTCACATTTAAATGGGCACACTACAGTCCTCTGTATGCTCATTCAGTTATAGAAGGCGAAATACATCCTATTCTAGAGTATAACCTGCTAAAGAGATGGTCATAAATCTTGTAAAGCCAAATCACACCATTAGTTGGAATCCTCCTTTGAAATGCAGTTAATAAATGTGGTAAAATATTTTAATTTTATTTTAATGGCTTTCAGACTCTGCCCAAAGACTGTATTAGAAACCATATGCTTGTCGTGGCACATTTACTATCATGTTACATTTACAATGTTGTTGATTGATGTTCACTGGCGACTGGATTGCAAATAAAACACAGTGTTGAGATAGAAAGGGACACAGGTCAGCATATCTGCTGGTGATGGTAGTATGGACTTAAGATGGTCAGAGGTCCAGTGCAGTAATAAAGCTCAGTTTTTTACTGGTTCTCACATAGATCTTAACTACAGCTCTGCATCAAAACCTGTATTTACAGTATTTGACACTTTTCAGTCTTAAAGAGGACATTCACTTGGTAGCTGGCCAATCACAAGAGACTCGGTGTTCTGGGGGACAAGCATTACTCAGGGACACCTGTTACTCATAGACATGTACACTAGAGGAACTGGGGATTCAACCCCCCAACCTTCTGGTTGGAAGAGGACCCACTCCAGCCCTTTTGTTGTCTTCCTAATGTTCATTTCATTACTTTCTGTCATTCCTATTTCACTTACAAAGAAATATGTATATCCCTGTGAAAGAAAAGGTTTAAAACTTGTCAAAATCATAATATATTTCATTGCTCTTCCCTTAGTCTACTTTGTCTTCTGTTTTTCCAGTATACCTCGTCTCTAACATATGATGGCGTCCTTGTGATGGCCGAGGCTTTCCGCACCCTGCGCCGTCAGAAGATTGATATCAGTCGCCGTGGAAATGCTGGTGACTGCCTGGCCAATCCAGCTGCTCCCTGGAACCAAGGAATCGATATGGAGCGTGCACTCAAACAGGTAGAGACAGGTGCCATATTTTTTAGTTCAGTATAAACATTGTGGCAAAGTCAGAGGACATAATGTATGTCCACAAATATATAACTGAACACAAACATCTAGACAAATGGATGACAACATTGAAAAGGACAAAGTACTCCGTACACTTATTTTAACATTTATGTATTTTAAAGTTTTGTTTAAAATTGTTGAAAATTTGATGGCGCTGCCATAAGTCATAAGTCTAAACACTATGCTTCTCGGGACATTTAATTGACATTCAGTTCCTTGGAATTAACAATTTAGCGCAGGTCTGATAGTATTGCTTGGCAGAGCCTTTTTCACATGAAGGACACAGCAGACAATTAGTGATTTTTGCGATGCTCTTACCATCACTGTTTTTACTGCCATAGCCAGTCAGTGTATTGACTGCTTAATTTAAAAGAAAGTTTTATTACCTTACTGTCATTGTTCCAACAAAACCAGGTCCGCATTCAGGGCCTGACTGGGAACATTCAGTTTGATCACTATGGTCGAAGGGTCAACTATACCATGGACGTGTTTGAACTGAAGAGTAACGGACCACGGAAGGTGAGCTCAAAAATGTTTAAGCATTTTCATTTTTTTGACTCTTTAAGATACTTTTTTTTTTAAACCTTACTGAAAGGATTTGCTGTAGGACTGCTATAACTAATGGACAATTTAAGTCATTTTTAATGTGTGTTGCGTTTGTCTTTTGTTTTATCCTTTTACTGCATAATTATTACAATAATTATTGCACTTAACTGAATAACATCTCATTAAAGTTGTAAATATCTTAATAACTGAAATTACACCTTTGTGGCTTGTGTGTAGCCTTTAAGCTTTTTTTGGAGACACTCTCATACAAACTGGAGATACACACAACTTTGCATTGAAACAAGGAAAGTTTAAAGCTAATCCATCTTCACAATAGTAAAACATAAGTTGGCAAATTTCAAATTTAAAGTGGTCATAATTTGTGTTAATTGGAAAAAAGCACATGCAGTAGCAATAATGAGGGAAAAAAGACCATGTTCCAGTTCCTGAAGTGTTCCTTTGACAGCAATGTGTGCTTATTGAATGTTCTTACCTCTCACTCAATATCTCTCAATATCTTCTACAGTACCAATGGGAAATTTGCTGAAGTGAGCTCATTCCGACAGTTTTTTTTTTTTTAACTTTTCTATTCCTTTCTCTCTTCTCACTTAGCCTCCTTTGTTTTATTACTTTTCCTCTGTCTTCCTCTGTCTGAGTTTCTTTTGCTCTATTTTCATTTCATATTGGTGCTATAAATGAATGAATGATTGAATGAGTTATGATATATTCATCACTCTCAACAATACATCTCCTGTTCTTTTTTTCCCCCTCTTATTTCTACCAGATTGGCTACTGGAACGACATAGACAAACTTGTGTTGGTCCAGAATGAAAATGCTCTGTCCAATGACAGCTCGGCGATGGAGAACCGAACTGTGGTTGTGACTACCATCATGGTAATGTAACTTCTGACATATTTAATTTCTATCCCTTTCCCTATTCCAATTAATAACAGTTAATTAATTGAAACCCTGGGATTCATTTGCCTTCATAACCTCCATATATTCAGTGATCAGTCATAAAAGTGTTTGAAAATATCATTTTGAGACAAAAGAAAAAAAAAAATCAGTTTACTCAAAGCTGAAAAAAGCTTTTGGAGCACCCAGGAGCCAGTGGCACTTATCCAGCTGGAAGATTGCACTAATGTCTCATTAGAAAGCTAAAACTAAAACTGACCTCAGATTACCATTTAGAAGTGACCTCAGCCCAGTCTCTTCTAATGGCTTCCACGTAGACTAGTTTCTAACCCAGTTTAATTATTGCTGTCTTCCACAAACAAGGATAAAGAAGGGCTAATTGGTGAATTTGTGCACATCCTCTACTTACGTTTGATTTCACTTCACCCATCTGCAGCCTTTTTATAGTGGCCATCCTCTTCCTGTAAATGTAATCAGGCTAATTCAATTGGGCATGCAAAATGATGCAAGTGAAAGCAACTCAAAAGACTAATTTCAGCCCAGAGATAAAACAAGCCACAGATGCTTGCGCTTCAGTGTTTGAGGATTTTGTTTCAAGGCACATTGATATATCCAGCAAACTCATACTCAAGCATCAACAAAATATCTGTAGTGGTTGCAGTTTCTCTAGTGTTGCAATCTGAAAAAAAAAGAATCTAAAAGACTGTCCAGTGATTTTTGCCATGATAGTAAAAAAAATACCTGAGTGCCCCTAGTGGTTAGAAACAGTAGAATTGATCAAGCCTGCACCACTGAAAGCAAGCACACATGATACTGGACAGAGTTCAGAGGAAATGAATTACTCTGCACTAAATGTCTCCAGTGACAACTCCACCTCCAGAAATGCACACTTCAACAGGCAGTTTATTAAACCATGTGTCAGTGTGGTGCCCAGAGCCAGGTTCAAGACATGCAAATACAACTCAGTCAAATCAATTAAAAAGAAGTTTGTTACCCTGTAACAAATTCCTATTTTGAGTATATGTTATTATACAATACATGTGTATCAAACACTGTTGTACTTGGTGTGGATTTTGAGGCTTGTGTTTCTAATCACATTCATTTTTCTTGTGAAAGCTCTTTAAGGTGAGAATGAGACTATTGTTTGTGGCGTGTACATCCTTCCGAAGTTTGTCCCTTCCCTGTTGCTCCCCCCTCATGTCTATTTTTTTCCAATACCACTATCCTGTCTCTCCTCTCACCATGTCTTTCTGTCTTTCTTTGACTCCAAACATCTTGTCAATTCCCCGCCCTGCCCTGTTTTCACCTCCATGCTTTCCTCACCTGCATATTTCTCTGTGGATGGTGACCTCAGCAGGCCTTGGCTAATGTTAGCTCAGCCGCCTCCTCCTCTTTGCAGCCTCTGATGATGAGGAAGCCTCTTCTGCGACACTGATGCCGGGTCTGCAGACAGGGTGACAGACTGAAACGCAGACTCACCTGAGTCGTAAACACATCGGGAAAGACAGAGGACAGACAGTGACAGACCAAAGTCTATAAAGACTTGCACAAGGATGCACTGTGCTCTGTTTTTGTCATAATTTGTTTTCTTTTTTCTTGTAATCTGTTTGAGAAAATACATATTTTTTAAAATAATTTCTGTTAAGAAGCAGCTTGACATTCATTAACATGGCAACAAAAGCACATGAGCCTCTCAGCACAGTTGGACAAGAGCTCTGCGAGGGATTCTGTCGCTGTCACAAAATCACCGGACCTTTGGACAGCCCTGATAGTTCAGATTGTTTCATTCTTTTTATGGACACCACACTATGATCTCTCTCTCTACAGACCACTATTTCCTTCACAATGTATCACTTTTTTTCATATTTTCTTTCTTTCTGGGAGGAGAGCGACACAAGGGACCTTCATGTCACACCTGCATTTGGCAACCTTTACCTCACCACTCCTTCACCCTGTATTTTTACTCAGTCAAGTTTCCTTTGCTGTGTTTCAGTGTCTGTGAGACAGTTTCTAAACCTCCGCATGTGGATGGAAGCATATATTGAAGAGGTTCTGTTAACTTTTGGTTTTTAACACCACTATTTTTCAGAAGTAAAAACTTGAAAATTGACACCATTTGTGATATTGTTAACTTTTAAGGTTGATTTCATCCTGGTATTGCAATTGTTTATAACACTAAGATATGAAAAGCATATTGTGTTTTAAAAGTACATTGATGCAATTGAAGCATTTTTTGCCACCCAAATGTAGCTCATCCATTCAGGCAGACTTTAAACCTTTACACAATAATACACATGTGCACATTTACACATGGGACTGTTGAGTTTGTTAACTCCTAACAAAGCCCCAGAGAATATAGCAATCTTTTGTTGATGATTTCACATTGACCTTAGGTTGCTAAAGCAAGCAAAAAATGTTTAATAGTTATTTTATCAAATATACAGTTTATTTGGCTACCAGTAAGTTAAATTAGTGAATGCTGGTTGACTGTCTGACAGACTGTCTGGATGGTGAGTCTCTTAACAGGTTTCATCATTGGGTGTATTGAATGGTTGGTGCAGAAGGTGCAGGAGCGTTGCTCTGCTACACGATGCTGCAGCATGTATATTCTGTAGCTTTCCAACAACACTGAACCATGGGTTAGGAGCACCTTATATCATCACGTCATCTTCAACTTGGCCTAACATAATGAGCCATTATTAACAACAAGCTCTAGAGTCACAGTTTGTTTACTAGCACCCTTTTGACACATTATTATCAGTCCACACCATTTGAGATGCAAAAATATGCATTAATCAACCTACTGTGCTGATTGTTTGCTGGCTCTTGTGGCCCAACAAACAGTCTGGAATTATGTTCATGTTTGCATGACCAGAGCTGTTTTACTGGCAGGTTGACTCAGTGACAGACCAAATGACACAGTGACAACCAGACTAGTGTAGTGACTGAGTTAATGAGTGACCGACTGGTCACTGGTTGACTGATTTAACAACTGCCTTTTTTCTTTTACAGCTGGTAAATAATCATAGTGATTCACTGGCCAAATCTGTGACTAGATAGGATCATACACTATAATTGTAGTAATTAATAAATGAATGAACAAACTGATTTACCAACTGAGTGACTGACACACTCAGTGACTAACCCACTGTCTGGCTTGGCTCACTGACCATCTGAATGAATTCTTGCAGGCTGATTAAATGTCTTGGTGGTTGGCTAACTCTGTATGTGACAGTCTGGCTTTTAAAATGCTGAACTGTCCGGTTGACAGCCTTGATGAATAACTGGACAGTTAGGTGAGTGTCCAGTTGGATGCCTGTCTTTTTTGCTGGCTCACTCACTGGCTTACATAGCAAGTCCTCTCTGCCTTTTTGGCTCCAATGTGGCGTGTTTCATGTCTTATCAGCCCCAAACATTTGCTTCTACAAAGCTGCTCTCCCTCTTTCATCCACTCTTTCCCCCTCCTTTTAGCTCATCCACTTAGCCAGTTCTTCTCTCTGCTTTCCTCTCCATTTTTCATTTTTGTCATATTCTATTTTTCTCTTAATCTTTCCTTTTTAACTTCTACTTTTTCCTCCTGAACCTACCTCTGTATTTTGATCTGCTCCTTCATCTTTCTTTTATAGTTTCATGCACATCTCTCTATAGTCGATTTTACACCTGGTTTTCTTTCCCATCCCCCTTTCATTTTCATTTCAACTGCCTGAACTTTGCTCATCTTTATCTACTCATTTTCCCTTAGCCTTCCTTCACATGCCCAGATTGGTAATACATGATTTTTTGTGATGCTTTCTTTTCCAGTTGTAACTACAAGTTATAACATCCAGTACACACACACACACACACACACACACACACACACACACACACACACACGATGATGTCATTAATCCCTTCACAGTGAGACAAAAACATCTGGGGCAAACTGATAACAAACCTTAAGGAGGCTTTTAAGTTACTGTTTAAGTAACTGTTGGCAGAGCCCCCATTGATAAATATATACATATAGATATACTGTACTGTGAATTATTTACATAATTCTAATTCAACTTAATAAAGTAGCCTGTTCTACTTTTAACCGTGATAAACCAGATGGTAATTTTTCCTTGTTAACACAAATTAGAAATTTATTCCATGAGAGAATCGGTGATTAAAGATGAATAAATTCTTAAAGAAGAAGAATTACACATATACACACAAATATCCCTGATATGAGAATCTTCCATTGAAGGGTCCACTGTGCTGGTTTGGATCTGTGAAGATCACTACAGTAAATTCAAAACTGTTTCTGAGTAAGTGGATCACTGAAGATGGACATTAATACCAGGTCTGAACAATCCAAATGAAAGATGAATTCAGTGATATGTGTGACCTGATGAATGAATACTGAGTACTCAGCAACAAAGTTCATAATCATATTTACTAAAATGTCAAACTATGTGTTTTGATCTGTTTCTGTTCTGTGAAATTAATTTCATTTTACTTTGTATGTTAGATGTATTGCAAAATATGTTTTCTTCTTTTCTTTTTATGTTTCTATGTCTCAGTGCCATCAAAGAGAATTACTGAACAGTGACTGTTTCTTTTGCTGGTCCTTTTCTATCTAATGGACTGATTTAATAATATCTGTACAAATTTAGCTTTAAGTCTTGGCTAAAATGGCTCCAGATTCATGAATTGTTTTTTCATATTTTATGTTACAACAAGAATATCTACAGTAATGCACTTATGACACTTAATTCTGAATTTCTTTTGTTTTGTTTTGGTAGCTGTGTTGATGAGAGGAGTGAACTGTGATTCATGATTTGCCCTGGGAACTATTTGAAGAAACGTAACCGTGCTATATGTTCTGACTCACAATATGGCCAGATTTTTGTATTTGATGAAGATGATGTAATGTTGATGTAAAGTGTTTGCAGAATTAATTAAGAACTGAACTTAATTTTTATTCTTGTGTAGTTGTTTTTTGAAAGCAGTATTTTGTTGTGGACACATATTACAATGATGACTGAATAATGTTGTTTTATGTTTTAGGAATATGGCAACACAAAGCTTGGTTGTAAATTTGTTTGTATGTAAAACATTTTTACTTCACATACTGTATGTTGTTTTGGTTACATCTGTGTTGTCACAAAGATTTACAACAACTGTTTCATGAATACAGTAGTAATTCTTAACAAAGATTAAAACAATATAAAAGTACTACAAGAATATATTACTTTTATCTGGACATGTAAACTACATTGAATTAATTACATATATGATAAACACGAGTAATCAAAGTAAACAATTACTTTGCTTACTCGTGTTTGTCAAATAAGTAAATCAATATCAAGTCCAGCCTCTCTCTGTAGGTCTTGTTTGTATTGATTACAATGCCTCAGCCTGACTCTGCACTTGTTTTCAGTGTAATTCAGTTTCCTGAAATGTTAACCTATGTCACTCAGTGACACCTTTTAAAGCATGTCAGAGAGAAAGCAATTTTGATCAAATTCAGGAATGAATAATCTAAAGCAAAATACAGTCAGACTGATATTATTTTACTTGTGTATTTTGATTAACCTGCTTCAGTAATTAGATTAGATAAGCCTATGATTAAAATGGTTTGTAAGCATTTTTAATCAGCCTGGATTACAGGGTGAGCAGCCTCAGGCATAATACAATAACTCACTATTCCTAATGGATACACTGTCACTGGAAAATAAATTAGTGCTTCTTTTCAGTATGTCATAGTTGCTGTAATGTGTGGGGGCATGTTTCTCATTCATGATGTACATGCTTCAGTAGGTGTGTGTGTCATTCCGCTTTCAATCACCATTTCATTAATGCCTATCATTGCTTTCATCTTTGTAAACTGCATGCAGTGATACAGTATGACTCTACTTCTATTGATACATTACTAAAGTGGCAGTCTTTCCTCTTTTCTCCTCCTCCCTTCTCTCTCTCTCTCACCCTCACTCATACATTTCTCACTTCTGAAACTCAGAATTACAGGCTATAAAACATCTATCTCAGACATGGTCTCTGGAAATGTATACATGCCATAAAATATGTGCCTTATACTGTACATCACCTGCATTGTCATACATTGTCAAACATATACACTGTTTTTGAGTTGTTTTCCAGTTCCTGTTCTGAATTATTTTCTGCAACATTGCATTGTTATATTGCAGAGCTTCGCCCCATTGGGTATGATAAAGAAAAAAGTAATACACATTTCTTTTAAAAATATATATGGTGCAATGTTTCCAACTGAACTACTGCCTCCCCTTCATTAATTATCACGTTTCCTTCTTTCATTAATGCATTTTCTTGCTGTCATGTTCCTCCAAACAGATGTGTTTTTCTTTTGTAGGAGGGTCCCTATGTGATGCTGAAGAAGAACTGGGAACTTTATGAAGGCAATGACCAGTACGAGGGATACTGCGTGGACCTGGCATCAGAGATCGCCAAACACATTGGGATCAAGTATAAGATCTCAATCGTACCTGATGGAAAATATGGAGCCAGAGATCCAGAAACTAAGATATGGAATGGCATGGTTGGAGAGCTTGTGTATGGGGTAAGTTTGTGGACTTTTAATCAATTAAATACTATTAATGCTTTCCATAACGCAGTTTGAATTTACTGTACATCTGCCCATGAACTGCTTTCAGATTTGTCTCATACATTGATCCCAAAATTTGTCCAGCATCTCAAGGTTGTACTGTTTCTATAAAACGTAGATTAGATCATAGATTATTTTGAATAATGTTGTGAGCCCACTCACAAAATCCATTAAATCTGAAGGATATGTTATGTCAGTATTGTATACACAATTACCAATGAAGTCACGATACAATTTAAAGCTGTAGTGCATAACTTTTAAATATTTCTTTAGAATCTGTGACAGTAACATTGTGCCAGTGAAGTCAGACCAGTGCAAACAGGTTGGAGTATGACTAAAAACACATAGAAGCACCCATGCAAAGTTTTAAAATTGAACACAAACACTCCCTCAGTCAAGTCTGATAGTATTGCTTGACAGATTTTTAGATGAAGGACACTGCATATAAAAAAAAATACATTGTTTCTCTTCATGAAGAACAAACAGAGGTAAAATAATAACAGCAAAAGTTTTGCACTGCAGCTTTAACAAAATGTAGTGAAGGCTAATAAAACATCAAATTACAGCATATTTTAATGGCTTCTACGTCAGAACCACCTCACATTTTGAGCACAGAAAATGTAGTATGTTGCCTCAACATAACCTCAATATTGTAATCATCGTCAGGGGTCAAAGTGAGAATGCTGCAGAGCTGTTACACAGCATTTCATGTGATTCTGCCACTGTGGCCCCACCACAGGCCATCACACTGAGCTGAGAAATGCTCAAAATAACTCACAGACTGCATAAACCTGTCTGAATCTCTGTGTCCATGTCAGTTTGCTGTAGAAATGCAGTTTCTAGAAGGCTGCACATATTTCTTCAGATTTCAGTAAGCTGCAAAATCGTGCCTGTAGCCGGCCGTACAGAGTTTGAAAAATTCACAGCGCTGACTCTGTGCAAACTTTATCAACACACAAAAGAGACTGTTGGCCATCATTTAAAGTGGAGACTTTGCAGCAGAACAGAGGGAAATGACAGAATTAATTAGCCTCCAGAATCTGTAGCCTACAGTGGAGCACAGCACAGCAGAACCACTGCATTGACTAATCAGGTTTGATTTGTTCCAAACACCCGCAGTCCTTTCCAACGTGTCTCCTGCTACACAGACAAGATTTCAGGTCTATGTCTTCTATGTCCCTTCACAGTTGCTTTTATATATTTATCCCTTACTCCATGCTTATCAAAGTGATTTTATCCCCCTTTCTTTCATGTTGTCATGTTGTGACACTGTAGTTCTAATTCATTTCATCACTCTGTCTGTGTGGCGTGTTTTTTTTCTAATGCTCCTATGCCCTCTCCTCCAATGTATCCTCACCATATCACTTCTGATTTCCTTGTCTTTCATGTGGTGTTTATTCCCCTCGCACTGTAACATTTTCACTCCTTGTAGCGAAGGATGTTATTTGATATGCTGTTAATGTAGCCTCTTTTGCCGACAAGACTGGAGACGTTGTTTAGACACACTTAGCTACTCAGACACAGATACTCACTGTGTGCTGAATGAATAATGTTTCTGACTCAAGTGTGTCTGTGCAGACATGCAAATGTGTGAGAGACCTAACTTATATTCTGGTAGAGTCATACTGCACATGAATTACTTCTCTGTCATCCCCCTGGTTTTTCCTCTAGTTCTATTGTCTTTTTCAACTCTTCAATCTTCTTCTTCTGCTTCTCTCACCCACAGCACAAAAATAATAAAATAATTTTCGTTGCTTCCTTTTGTTCTTTCATTTCCTTCCCTCTGCTGCTCCCACTTCAGACGCCACTAATCCTATACAGATCACCTCTACCTGTCGTTTTGTTTTTCACGTTTTCTTTACACCTCCCTTATCTTTGCTTACACTCTCTCACTTTGCAGACTGCATAGATCACAGACCAATCTTGTTCTCCTATTTGTAAGTACCATACGCTTGTTTTGCAGAAAGCGGAAATTGCCGTGGCCCCTCTGACCATCACCCTGGTGAGAGAGGAGGTGATTGACTTCTCAAAGCCCTTCATGTCTCTGGGTATATCCATCATGATAAAGAAGCCACAGAAGTCCAAACCAGGTGTTTTCTCTTTCCTGGACCCACTGGCCTACGAGATCTGGATGTGCATAGTGTTCGCTTATATTGGAGTCAGTGTTGTCCTGTTTTTGGTGAGTAATTGCAAAATTCTGAAGTCATTGAGTTGAGTTTTAATTCTGTCGGTATCAGCTGGAGATGCTATTGGGTGTGGTTTTAAGAACAAAAATAGCACTCTTTTTTAAATACATAATTATCATTATTTTAACTGCTTCCTCTTTTCATGGCTGTTTTACTGTTATGTGTACTTTTCCAAACATAAAACAACTCACAGTGCCCACCATCAAATTGATGCGAAAACAGCATCTGGATGCTTTTATAGAATCCTGAAACTCATCAGTTAATTAATGAGTTAATAAACCTTGTTACATCGCCTTTATTCTCCCAGGTGTAATGTCTTTCACCTAAAGTATACAAAAATTATAATAGCAGTCACAAGAAGTGTGCATTCTGGCATTTTGTTTGTATTATTTCATTAGTAAACAAATTTCTCCCTTCTCTTTATTTTTTCATTAGTATTTTTAGGTTCGGCAACTTTATGTTAAGTTACATTATTTTAAACCTTATGGTCCAAGCTGTGAAAAATTGTCCCTGACTAGACATAAAACAGAACATAAATTGCAAACATAAAGACAAAGTTAAAAAGATTGGAGAGCTTGGAGTTCAATAACAGACAGTTCAGTTCAGTGAAGCAATTTGCCAAGTAAACCATTTAATTGCACTGAAGACAAAATATTTCTCATGTTTCGATTATGGACCTGTAAATGGTCTAACATCTTGTTCTTACTTTCCTTTGCTGTCTCAGGTGAGTCGCTTTAGTCCGTATGAGTGGCATGCAGAAGAGCCAGAGGAGGGCGCCACAGAGCAGGGCCCAACCGACCAACCTCCCAACGAGTTTGGCATCTTCAACTCTCTCTGGTTCTCACTGGGAGCTTTCATGCAACAGGGCTGCGATATCTCACCACGGTAAGGGAAGGAATTAGAGTGTACGTGGTGAACAGAGAATGTTTGTGGATGAGTGTGCCAGACAGACGTAGAACAAAAAGTGTGTGAGTCAGTAGGTTGGATGTCAGTGTGTGGGCTGGAAATTTTGTGTATGAACATCCACTGTCTGCAGTTTCAGAGTGCTGTATTGTGATTCAGACTGTTGACAATGTTGTTCACCTCTCTTAGCCCTTGAATAGTTGGACTGGACAGGACTGGTAACACTAGACACAGCATGTAACAGAAGATGTCCTAAAGAGGCAAACACAAATATGCAGACAGTAAAATACAAGTGAGAAGAAACCACCTGCACACACTCCTGCTGTCATTTCTACATGGGTGTACAATGGTGGGAGATTTAGCAGTTTTCTAGGTGTTTATGAATTTATGATGCACATAAGAAGAGTCTGAGTCCAGCTGTATTTTTATAGTATTTAAATGAGTATAGCATTTTATCATTAATAACATGGAAGTATTTATGGTCATCATCCTCAAGACCTTTAGGGAGCAAATCTGAGGAGAGAAAGAGCAGGGAGCGCTCCAAAACTAAAACACAGATGATGAGCTGCAGGAAGGGAAGAGGTTTAGCAATTAATTAAATTGTGTGTGTCCTCAAGAGAATAAAAACTCGCAAGCACACACCTCCCACTTCATCATAGAGGTGGACACAATTTTGGTGTTGAACAGCAGAGGAGAAAAGGTACAAATTGTGAGACATATCTTTAGCCGCCATGTGCTGTTGTTTTGCCCTCAGTCTAGGCTTTGCTTTAACATGTCAAAATGAAAACCCGCTTGTTGTTAACATGAGATTCAGTGCTATTTGAATATTCCAAACTACTTTTTTTGCTTTTGTTTTTTAATTCTAAGCATTTCTGCAACTTCTCTTTGTTCATAAAGCTATGCTTGAGAAAAAAAACAAAAACTTTTCAACTCGCACTATACCAGCTGCCCTTACTTCTTCCTCCTCATGTTTTTGTTCTCATCTATCGCTTTCACTCTTTCACTTGTACTCTCTCTTTCAACACCTGAGATCTCACACTCCTCCTTTATGTTACTGTGAGTGACAGGTCAATTCCAGCCCCAACACAGTGAAAAACACTCACACCAGCTGCATACACACAGACACACATAGAGGGTATCCACATAAACACGCATGCACATGATGGCCCTCTTATAAATGTGTGTGCATAAACTACCTTCCACCATAGCAATAATGTGGTACTTAATATGTAGTCAGTGTTAATCATATACTGTAAGTCACCTCACTCTGTCACTTGGAATACAGCATCACTCCTCTCTATAGTCCAGGATTACTGTAGTTATAAATAAATTCCAACGATGTGAAATATGCCACTTTTAGACTTTTTTCTCTTCTCACTCTTTCTCTTTTTTTTACTGGGCTTTTCACACAAGTGAAGTACAGTAAAAGTTGTCGGACACATTTTAGTTAGATCAAGAGGGTTTATGTGAACTTACCTGGTAATCAGACTTTGCCTGAGTTACCAGAAGTCATTGTCATCATTGATCTAAAGCTCCCTGCCTGAACAACAGTTGTCAGTGCCTCTCAGTGGTTCTGAGACAAACAGAAACAACACATAAATTGAGTAAGGCTTCATGATTATACACTCTCTGCTCTTTGCACCACATTCCCTGCACAGTTTTAATCAGTCATGCTCTGCTCACTGTTTTTGTTCCACCTAAGCGTCTACTGCTAAACCCCTCACTGTGCGCATCGCTGCATTATCATCATCATCATTGTCACCACAATCATGCTGCTGGAGTTACAGCATTTAATCACTACACTCCTCCAGCATCCACCTGTAGTCACTGATTGGAGTCTGGAAGAAGGGACAGGTGTGCGACCCATACATACACAGTGGAGACATCACCTGAGAAGCTGCCCCCTTCATTTTGACTGGAGCAGCATCAAGCGTTGTAGGTCTTTTACTCGACTTTATTACCCTCATTGCGTTGGGAAGAAGTTGAGAAATGTTCATCTTTTCAAAGCGGTAGCATGAGGGCCAGCCAATCAAATCACTTTATGCAAATATTCCTGCACAGGCACTGGTTAAGTTAAACCATGTTTATATGTTTCAGTTCAAACAGTACACCGTTTAAAAGGAGCTTTCAGATAAAAACCGTTGATGTTTTTGTTGTTTTGACATTCAATGGCAGACACCATGTCACCATCGCTTTAGCAACACTGGCAAATTTGGAAATGACAGACACTGTCCTGCTCACTTCCAATAAATGCGGCTTCACATGACTCTATTTTTCATTATAATGGTGTTAAGATCTCATGTTGCCTGGCAACATACCCACAATGCAGACGGGAAGGGATTCATTTAATGTTGAAAGACAGACGGAGGCAACAGCAACATTGTACTAGTAAAGCGAGACAGCTGCAAACAGGTGGGATCATGACTGAAAACACAAAGATGCTCCCATGAAAAGTGAGCTCTACTGCTAAAAAAACATGGTCATGGAGTGTTTGACAGAATAAACATTTGTTGCAACTGTCATCGTAGACACTCAAATGCTCCCTCGGTTAGGCTGATAGTATTGCTTGGCAGAAGCCCTTTTTCAAAAGAACAATGCGGCATTCTAAACTGCAGGGGGAGACTTCTGACTTGCTTAGAGATCATATAGACCCATTCCTCATAAACTGAATATACATGAGTAATGGCACAATTTATGATTACACAAGAAAGGAATAAAAAAATAAAATTGGTAGTAATCAGAGAGTTAACTTGTTAATTAAGGGTCATTGATCAAGAAATTAAATAAGCCTGCAGACAAGGCTTTCTGTCATAAAATCAAGTGATGGATGAGCCAATACTGACTGTGCCCTGCAGAAACTGCTCATGCCCTTAGACGAGGATATGTGTCTTGAGTATCATCATGTCCTATCATTATTCTTCCTCTTCAGTACTCTGTGTCCTTTGATCTCCAGTTCTTTGGTTCACCTCTGTGGGCAGGCAAAGCCATAAGCTTAAACTATCAGCAGAAATGTGCAATGGTGGTAACAAAGGAAAATGCATAATTAAATCACAAGACAACTTCTTCAGGTTTCCTTCTATTGCTGTAGCTGCGCAGCAATGTCAACAAACAACACAGTGAACTCATTAATCGTAAAGAAGAACACACAACAGAGCAGAGAGAATGTCTGTACTTACTTTGAGTTTTCTTAGTCCACAGGGTCCCAATTACAGAGTATAACTCTCTTCTACGTGATGTGTTGATTCAGGCCAATAAGGCACATGCTTTTTTATTTATTTATTTATTTATTTATTATTTTTTTCATGGGAATTGGGGTTTGTGAACTGTAATTTCTCTATGCCTTAATAATGAAATGCATTACTGAGAAATACATAAAAGGTGGGGCCTGTGGAGAATCAAGCAAAGATGCAAAGAATCAAGCAAAGTTTGTAGAGATGTTGCGACACAAAATGTCAGAGACTTTGAAAGCAATGATAACTGAGCATCAAAGCTGTGTTTTATTACATTATTTCTGTAGGATTTCTGTGACACTGTCCCTGCTTCTAATATCCAACATTATTTCTGTAGGATTTCTGTGACACTGTCCCTGCTTCTAATATCCAACCTAAATATCCGAACGAAAAAGCACACAATAAAATGTTTTTACGCTTCTAAATACCCATACCTCAATTTATTAACACTAATCGCTAAAAGGTATTTGGTTAAAGCTAAATCCATTTTTATTTATCTCAGGTCTCTATTCTTGCACAGACACACTTACAGACATACTGAGTCACATTAACACTTTGATAATGCGCCCGTTTGTGCAGTCAGACTGGTTAAAAATGACACCACTTTGTGAACAGAAATAACATCTGTGTGTATTTGCATACAGAGCGGAGAATGAGATACAAGTGGTCACAGGAGACTCACTCAGGACACATTTTAATGCCAGGTGTGAACAGATGAACAGAGCTTGTTATCAGATCTCTCGGGACAGATGTTAATACTGCGCCTCAATTGGACCATTAATTACTATCAACACCTTCTTATCTGCAAGTACCTAAAAACACTGCTTCACTATTGAGCTGTGGAACTGGCAATAAAGTGAAGGAAACAACTTCTACCGAAAAGAAATTCTCTTCCACATAAGCTGTCAGTTTATTATTTATGTTTATTTCTGCATGTGTTCATTACATCGGATTGTCCAACTGGTGTCGACACTGGGAATGTGTTTGCGAGACTGTGTGTGTGGCGTATTGTATATTGAGCTGCCATAGTAAGCCCATTGGTATTCAGCGTGGGTCTCTCTCTCCCTGCTGCAGTCATCACTGCAGTCTGAGAAACAGAGTGCAACATACTCCTGTACTTCCCCTCAAATTTTCTCTCTCTCCCTCTCTCTCTCTCTCCCTCTCTCTCGATCTTTCTATCAATTTTTCTTTAAAATTTTCCCATTTTTATATACTTAACATTTTAACCATACAGCCTGTTTCTTAAATGTTTTATAGATACACACTGTACGTACAGTTTCTCATGCAAATACACTGCCTTGTGTTTCCTCACCTTTCCAATCAAGCATGAAGGCAATTGCAGGCAGCAGACATGGCCACATTCACAGTCTGCCACTTTGTCAGAGTGACCTTGAGGTGGCATTTACACCACCCACCTTTCATCTTTTCACCTAGGCTTTAGGATTTATTTTCTCTCTGATTGGCCTGGTCACAGCGTGAAGGCTGGCATGAATGTGATGGACAGTTTGGTGATGAGAGGGGAATTTTTTTTTTTTTTTTTAAAAAGCAATGATAATAAGTGGCAGCAAAGTGACAGGGTGTGCATTAAGAAAAGCCGAGAGGAAGTACGAATAACCGAAAGGGAGGTAAGCTGATCAGTCGTGAACATCCCACAGGGACTGGATCTGTCTCTGTCAATAAACATCTGAAATTACAGCTCTCTTCCTGTGTGTGCGTGAGCGTTTTTGTGTGTGTGTGTATGTGTGTGTGTGTATTGAGTGAAGGGCTGTGGGTGTGTTGAATAGTTAATGGCAGCATCAGCTCCAGCTAATGGCATGACTAGCTAACACTGAAGTATACTGACTAATTAATGATTTCTCAAGGTCACTGATTAAGCTTAGTCAGTTCTGTGTTTCGAAAACTTCAGCAGTAATACTTTTATGAATGCCATGAATAATCTTTCTAACCCACACTGTCAAGTATGTTTTTTTCTATTTTTCATATTCAGATTATAATTTATTTTCATACCTTGCATTATCTGCCTGCTGCATCTAATCTTATATCCATTAATCAAATTTTCATTCATGTGTGTCTGTTTGCCTTCATGTCTTTCCTTTGTTGTGCCTCAAGTAACTGTTGAGTCTTTCTAGTTGTTTCAATCACAGTTTAATTCACTTTATTTCACACTCGTTGTCGATGTAAGAGAACGAGAAAGACAAAGGACAAGAAGAGCAAATCAAAGACTTTTCATTGTCCTTCTTTGTTCTAGTCACACTGCCACGCTTCAGTTTCACAAAACATCAGACACATAAGCAACTGTCATACTCAACATTTGTTAACATGTCTGTCACCAACACTTCCCAGTGGGGAAAAAGTAGCACAAACAGTCATATTTTCCTCTTGGCATGTTTTAACAAACAACAAGATGAGATTTTAAAAAGTTTAAAAGGTTTACATAATAAAATGGAGCATACATGTATAACATCCTTAACGTCTGCTTTGTTCAAAGAAGTTTGAAAATGTGATTTCTCGGAAAATGGTAGCTTCTGTGTCGTGGTGAAGATGGCAACTTGATTTCTGTGCTCCCCGACGGTTTCACAGTTTAACCCTGACAGCCCCTCAGATAACCTTAAAGTGAGGGTTTTTGTCCATGATGGACAACAGGGTTAGCACGAGAAATAGAATATAAATCAAATATAAAATAAAAATGTGACCACAACTGGAAATATTGATGAATGGATGCCACAAAGGAATGCTAATCGAACTAGTGCCACAACGTGTGCTTTGAACAAGGACGAGGAAGACGATGGTAGCATGCAAAGCATACTGAACAAACTGTGAGACTTCAGGCGAGCTAACAAACACCAACTTACAGAAAAAAAGCAGACAACACTATGGGCAACAACAACAACTCTACTGAAATGGCTCACACAGCACCAGGATACCATGGAGGTTATACTGATCATACTGATTTGCCTGCAGAGAGAATATTTGCATTTACGGCATAGCCGAAACCACGGACGGTGGCAACATCTCTACTTTCCTGGGAAACTTATTGAAGATGTGCTGGATTTTCCGCCGGACACAGAGTTTAACACACAGGTGAAGTCCTGGTCCATTATTGCTTTTATGTAGACCACGACTACCCATCTGCGATTATCAAGATACGTTTGGAATATGCTGAAGCAAAATAGAGTTTTAGACTCCCTACCCAGCAAGACTATGGGTTTTCTACGGGTTCCTACAATGATGTCACTCACCTGTATCAGAGTGCACCAGAGGCAACTGAAGACATGGCTTCACATGGATATCCTGTTATCGTCATACCTGCTCCAATCAGTCTGGATCAACAAGAGACTGAACTTTTATCTACATGGAAATACATTATGGACATTACCACGACCAATACATTACCGCTAAGAAAAAAAGTTCTCCCAGATGCAGTACAAAGAGAAGCTCCAGAAGTTCAGACTGAACCCCATCCAGTGAGGGATGAGCATGTCATCTTACCTTGAAATGGACACAGATACGTCTGTTCTGGCTTACACCTTAGTTTATGAAGGTAAAAGTTAAGTATTTACATTTGTGTATTTACAGTCTCTAATCAGTTAGGTTGATTTTTTTATATTGGAGCCACATATGGTACACCCTGGTCTAATTTGAAGCTTAAAGATTCCTACACTTCAGGACACAGAAATGTTTCAGTGACTACTACAAGAGTTATGCAGTCATCTCCAAGGGCCCTACTCTGAAAGCAGAGCTGGATATCCCTTTATAGGCCCTCTGACATCTCAAGCTCCCCAGAGGCTCCAAAAGTGTAGTAAAAAAAAAGGCAACTGGACTTAGTTGCCTTTTTTTACTACACTTTTGGATACCATGACCTGGATGACTGAGAATCTTCACAGACTCCCCAGAGGCTCATACAGAATGAGCCTCAACATTGGAAGCAAAAACTGTAAGAAACATAAGAATATATGGTCAAGTCCTTATCTCTGTCCTTATCTTAAGGACAGAGGTGACAATTATACAGTATGTGGGGAAGACTGGAACATACGACTCAATCCTAGAGTGGATTGTTCTAGAGAACTAGAACAATCCACTCTGTCCAAGCCCCTATACACAAGAACCTTAAAAATGCATACTTTAAAATACATTACTGTGAGATATGTAATATTGATTTGTCTGATCATACACCCTTTTCGTTATCACTGCAAATAAATAATAACCCTGGGAATACATTATTGAGGCTAAACTCAAGTGTTCTTAAAAAATTCAGTTCAATTCAATTTTATTTGTATAGCGCCAAATCACAACATACATTATCTCAAGGCAAATCAAACACTTTATGGAAGAAAATGATAACAAGGAAGTTGGCACAGAAATATGTATGGGATGCACTGAAAGCTGTTATGGGGAGGAAAATTATATCGTTTTGTGGATACCAAAAGAAACAAAGACAGTTAAGATTTTCAGAATTAAATGAAAAATTAAAAGAGCTTGAGGGAAAACACGAGAGGGCACCAAGCTCTCACTTCAGACAACCAAGTCCTCACTACAATATGAAAAGAAAGCGGGAATGAAATGAATGTTCTATACTCACAAGAAATACAAAAAGATGATTTATACAAAAAAAAAGTATGGCAAGGAAATTGCAAAAACAGGCAGATAACACAGTCAAAAATTAGGGACCTTCACTCTAAAACCCTCCTATATAAGCAATTTGAAATACAAATGGCTTTTCAAAATTACTATAAACAACAACATACTCAGCCTGAGTATATACTCAGCCTGTGAAAAATGGACTGAACAGCTCTTAGCATCCCTTAATTTACCCACACTATCGGAAGATCAAAACACAAAATTAAACAGTGCGATCTCAAGGCGAAAGACAAATAAATCACCAGGGCCAGATGGGTTTTCTTGTGAATGGTACAAGACCTTCAGGACTGAATTAATACCAAGCTTTCTTAACAAATTTAATACAGTCCTAAAAGAAGGAAATTTGGTGAGAGGCTACAATCTTGGTATTCTGAAGGAGGGATGAAGAGGTCCTTCCCCACCTTATCTATACAGACTAGATGGGTTTCATTTCATTTCACAGAGACAAACTCATAATAATACAATATCGGACTTTCATTACATATCCTGAGCTACATACATGTACAAGAATATAAGTTACAGACTTAATTGATCAGTCCAGATGCGGAGAAGGCTTTTGATTCTGTGAGATGGAGGTTTCTATATGGGTTTCACAAAAAAATTATTAGAGGAATTAGTACTCTATACAACCCTCCAACTGCCCACGTAAAAATAAATGGGTATCTTTCGTACATTATCAAATTAGAACGGGGCACTAGATAAAGCTCTCAACTTTCACCACTTCTTTTTGCACTTTATTGAACCACTCCTGATCCCAATGGATCAGGCAAACTGACAGTATTAAAGGTATCATTTAAAATGGGGAAAACACAAAACCGCATTGTATGCGGACAATGTTTTTAGTTTTAAATACTTTTGGTAAATATGCAGATTGTAATCTAACCATTCAAAAAAAACTCAAAAATTTAACACAAAACTGTACAACTTAAGGATAAATTTCATCTGAAGATAAGACTGAAATTAAATACCTAAGGGTACTGCCACCCAAAGATGTTTCCACACTGGTGAAGATAAAGTACAACCCCTTTCTTACCAGAATAAAACTAGATATATATAGAGATAGAACTCCAAGCCTTTTATGAGCTTTACTCAAAGGGTGGAGACCATTAAAATGAACATTCTCCCAAGAACATTCTCCCAAGTTTCCTTTTTTTGTTCCAAGCTCTTCCAGTAGAAATCTTTTAAAAACAATTCTCAGAGTGGGATATCGCATATCATTTTATCCAGATTCATATGGCGGGGGGGAAAATCTGGTTCTTGAACACTTTCTATTAAAACAAGACTTCTACAGATTTTCACAATTACATCATTATTTTAACCAAGTCATTAAAAATCACTCATTGGATTCAAATGACCCGGTGTTGAAAGAGGTTTTAAATGCTGACTCATCAGAGCGAACCAAAGATACTATATCTAGACTTGATAAGGGCTTCATGACTATTCAACAGATTATATTAAAGAAAAATAGGCGAAGGAAGGGAATTTGAAAATGAACAAGGATTGGTACAGTTATTATGAGTTTCAGTGGAAATGCACCACTTCACATCCATGGAGAGAATTTGCATAGAAGTGTTAGATTCTTTGTGACCCCTAAACAGAAAACCCACCTTACAGGTGAGGACCCAAAGTGCAGCAGGGGGTGTGGTAGCCCAGATGCTCATCACTGGCATTTATTCTGGGAATGTCCAATTGGAAGTTTCTAGTCTGGGATGCACAGAATATTAAAAACCATGTTTGATGTGAAAACCTTCAAAACCTTCATTTTGCAGTTAGTTAGATATTAACCTTTTTACAGGACATCTCAACAAATATGGTGTTCTGATCACCAGACACTGGCTGCATCCTGACTCCTCCACCATAGAGGAATGGATTGATATTGTTAAGGAAATGTATATAATGGAAAAGATTACTTTCTCACTTCATCTGCAAATGGATACATTTATCAAAGTCATGGTCAGAATGAGTCTCTTATGTACAAATGCCACAGCCATAACCACTTCTCTCTGCACGGTTATGTTTTTTACTCATCTTTCATGGTATGGAAAAGGTTTCCTGGTCTACATAACAAAGTACCTTAAACTTAGACTTAAACTTGTACTTGATAATGTCCCTATAAGTGAATCAATGCATCAGTAGTTAGTAGACTATACATCCCTTTTTTCTTCTTTATTTGTTCTTTTTGTTGTACCCATTTTTGTATTTGCCTGTTTGTTTTTTGTTTTTTTTATCATATATTAAAAGAATATATTATACACACTGTTGCTGTATGTATAAGTTGATGATGATAATAATAAGGAATACATTTTTTAATTTTTTTAATTTTCTTGAATAAAAGGAAGCAGTTGTTGGAAGACAGGGAACTTCCTTTGCATCTACTGCTTGCAAAAATCGTAAAGCTTGTGGGATTATTTTTAGTAAGTGGATCTCTGAGACTGTCATGGCTCTGCACAGTGGTGTTTGACGTTTTTTAACATCATTGTATCTATGAGTTCTCTTGATGAAAAACATGCAAAGGGTTACGTGCACTAACTTGATCACATACATATCCTACATTTGCAGACTCTGCAGAGAGAGAAGGAGAATAATGGAGAGATAGTGAGTGTGTGTGTCTGTGGGGGAGAGAGAGAGAGAGAGAGAAAGGCAGAGAAAGAGAAGCAGAATGCCATTAATCTTTCACACAGAGGATTGCAAAGGCAATCTGTTGGCTATCATAGATGATACATGACCTGCTATAGCGCAACTCGCCTGTTGCATACCAACACAAGCAAAACAACAACACACAGGTTGCCCACATATTTACACTCACTAACTCAAGCACACTCTCACAGGAATTAAAAAAAAATCAAGGACTTCACTTTCAAGCTCACCCACATAGACTGAAATGCATGTTTGCTGAACCACAGCAAAATACCATTTGTTCACAACATGCACCCAAACGTGTCCATGCGCTCACATTTGCTGAATCAAACATGTTACATCAGTCTCTAATCAGTAAACATTTTCTACAACTTTGTTTTAAAGGCAAACACTATTTAATACCAACTTATCTCTATTTCATTCATTCATTTACACATGCACACAAATCAAGAACATCACGTAGATGCCATGTTGTTCATAATCTTCATTTTAGAGACACTTTAAATGCTCTGTGTGAGATTAAAAGCCCCAATCCACAAAAGCCACATAAAGCATGAAAAAAATGCATTATATGTTTGGGGTGATGAACATGTTAGAAGACTGTTTTTGCATTTGATATGGAGTTAACTCTTTGAACTTGATTTCATATGTGTTTTCCTGTAGCCTAAATAAAAATCATGAGTAAGTTCTTGTTGTATTTGTGCAAAACTAGTGTCTTGGTTCCCTTCAACATTATAAGTATTATACTGTATACAGAATGTAAACATTTAGTAAGTACTTTATAAATTAAGAATATGATAATATTAATTTCTTTAGTATTTAGCATTCTACATCTGTTTATTACTGATCAGGCTTTCTGTACATAACACTACCACTTATCAGAGTCAACCAGAGGAGTAATAGTTGTTGTTTACAAATACATACATTATACTATTGCACACAATCATCATCCTGTAATAATCTTTATTAATTGAACAGTTTTCCTAACCTATGTTACAAAGTTTATCAATAAAAACAAAAGTCCCTGTAATAAAACCCCCACAAATAAATTGTTCAGAATGCTGCTGTTTATAAATGCTCAAAAAGGATTGGTTAAAGTTTAGTTTTAACACACTGACCTCACAGATAGCGATGGGGCGCAGGCACTACAATGTAGCTGCCCAGTGTTCCAAACACATTTCTTAAATGTTAAGTTAAAGTTAAAATTTACTCTCCTAATTTGCAAAGCTCACAAATAGGTGCATAAACCCTGCTCTCAGGCTCAGCAGATTCATCGGGTAGCAACATTGTGTTCTGTCACATTTTCAAAGTAATAAAACTGTTATAGGAACACATAATGAAGGGGCGGAACAGTGGGAAAATCCACTGCTGCTGTATCTTTTATTTATAACATTATATTTATTTATTTACAATGTTGTAACATCTTTTCTCTTTTAGCATCCAATCAAAACACACACTCACTTCATCAGGTCACATTACAGTCAAAATTTAGTTTCTAATGATACCAACTCTTTGAATCCTCCCCGCTCCTCTTCATATTCTTTTCCTCCGCCTTTAGTACAGATTGTACAGCATACTGTGTATATATATATATATATATATATTTATTATAATCAAAACAAAGGTTAGTCTTAGCTTTTGTCTTCTGAAAAAAAAGGGTTTCCACTGTCTCTTAATACTGTAAGTTTAAAGCACACAGCAGCTCCATCCATCGTAGTATATGCCACTTTCATTAATTCAAGTAAACATTATGGGGACTCCATCAAGTCCCCATAATGTAAATTACTACAATTTAAGCTGAAGACATGTTTTAAAGTTAGGCTAAGATTAGGGTCAGGGTTAGGGTTAGGACACTAATGTAGGGTTAGGACACTAATGTAGGAAATTAATGTAAGTCAATGCAATGTCCTCTGAAGTCATGGAAACCAGTGTCTGTGTGTGTGTGTGTGTGTGTGTGTAAGGATTAAAAGTTTTTCTTCTGAAGAGAAGCAGAATGTGGAGTTGCTCTAAACGGTGATAATTTATGCTGAGTCAGGTGACAGTGCACCTTACAGTGTAATAATTGCTCTTTTCTCTCACCAGCACACACTTGTAAAAACAAAAACGATCACACGTCTCTGTTTAGCAAGAGAGGGAGGTGTCACCTGACAGCTGCCTGTCTAATGGACATTATAAGAACACTACTGTGTGTACTTGTGAAGTCACCCACACACCCTTTAATAGGTGTTATACAATTTTGCAGTTCACTGTCTAAACATCTGTCAGCTAAAGTTTCATTTTCTTTTCTGAGACATCTTATTGGTCTGATGTCAGCAGCAACTGCAAAAGCCCAGTGTACACTACACTATCTGTGCAGCAGCAAACAACAAACTAAGCAACAGGCTGGGGAACAGAGTGTTGCACTTCGTATCTAAAGAGCCAGGTGTTTCCCTCAGCATCTAGTGGATACAAAGAAAATGAGGACGACATTTACCATGGCTCCAAGAAACTTGAATTAAAATGGTAATTGTATTAGATGTGGAAATAACCACTTAATGCACAGTATGTCATTTCTGCTGCTCCGGGCTCTCTCGCAGTCAAAACAAATCAGGTGACTGATCCTCTTTTTCCCAAAGTCGCTTTATACTGCAGCTGGTTTTTTTTTGTTGCATGATCAGTAACTTTTTCTCAAAGTGTGACACCGACCAACCGACCGACTTGCTCTGTGTCACTGCTGAAGAGGATGATTATATGGCTCACTATAGATGGCGACTCTTAGCTCCTCTGAGACACCATCGGCGTCTATACCTGTCGCATGTGTCACAAACAACTCATCCTGTACCTGTTTCAGAGTAAAAGCAGTCTAGAGTTTCCATTAACTGCATCCATTCATTTATTTTTACAAGACAGAACCAAATGCCACGACTGAAGAGTCGTGGCATTTTATTGAGTACTGAGAGCATTTAGCGCATGAATGAAATTGTCTGTTACCTTTAATAGAACAATGGATTTCTATGAAAAATTAATAGGTGTTGGAATTTTGGCTACTTTGACTACTCCAAAAATATGTGAAGATGTAAGGACTCTCTCACAAAAACATTTCCTCCTTCTTTATTGGTTTATTTGTGGGGGGTTTTTCAGTTCACTTTTCTTTGCTTGCAAAGTAAGCGTCTGCTTCTAAAAATAAAACACGTGTTTGTTTAAGATGGCAGACCCTTGCCTAAAATACAATAAAATAAAATGCTTATTAGAAGGATATGAAAACTAACTGATTTAATTTCAAAGTGATTACACACTTAGGGTTAGGGTTAGGGTTAGAAAGATGTATATGGGTAGTTTATTATTATCTTGCTACTAAACCCTCCTGGGACCTTTAAGTTTGAGAGGAAGTTTGAGCAACTTAAAAGTGTTAAGTGTTAAAAACAATTTTTCAAATATTTGATTCACTGAGGAACAAGAAAAACATAGATATACTATGAATGTGTTCCTGGACTTATAAGTGAAAGAAAACAAAACATGTGTTTACTCACTGTGAATGCAATTGCTCATTTACATTTTAATGCTTTCTATAGTCGCATATGTTTTGCCAGATATCCTCTTTACTGTCATCTTTTCTTTCTTAAGTGTGGGTGTTTCACATTGCTCTTTGTGGCCATTACATTTCAATGGTCTTTTATTGACCACAGCACAATGAAAATGTCAAGCATTTTCCCACCTTCTCCCAGCTTTCTCTCCTTCTCTCTATGTGCTGACTTTTGTTTGCTCTCTTTCTTTTCACGGAGTCAAAACAAGTTAATGTAAACAAAATGAATTGCCACTTACTCATGTGCTTCCACTCACAATGGCTAGATAAAGAGAGTAAACATGGAGAAAAGTAAAACGGAGAATGAAAGGAAGAGATGGAGGAGGAGTGCCCTGATTACAATCTGTTTCATGTTGCCTTTGTTGTTATTATTGGTGCCAAATTAGTTCAAGGATTTAAAGACCATTACATTGGCAGGAGTGTCATTTTTTCTAATCATTCACAGTGGTGTTGAAAATGCCTTGTAAAATTACAGTGCATTGTGTAGAATATCTCTGACTCAGGAACTAACCCTAATTATGCTTTATTGCTTCTGTTTTTCTTGAATTTTTGTAATCCCTGTAATTTGCACCCTTCATTTTCTACTCATTTCATGCTGCAAATTTCTTATCTGCAAATCCTCTCCTTAATCTTTTAAATCTGGTCTTATCTTCTGTTTTTTTTTTCTCATGCCTCACGTGTTGTTTCTTAACCTTCTTAATCTTTTTGCCACCATCTCCCTCTTAAATCATCTTCCCCCATCCTTTGGCTCCATCTTTCTTCTTTCCAGGTCTCTGTCTGGACGCATTGTTGGAGGCGTGTGGTGGTTCTTCACCCTCATCATCATCTCCTCTTACACGGCCAACCTGGCTGCCTTCCTCACTGTGGAGAGGATGGTCTCACCCATAGAGAGTGCAGAGGATTTGGCCAAACAAACAGAAATAGCCTATGGGACATTGGACTCAGGCTCCACTAAAGAGTTCTTCAGGGTATGTACTCAACACTTTTTGCTCACTCACTTGACTGCTTTAGAAGTTGCAGGCTTAAGCAATCTTAAATGAATGTGTGCTGAACTTAGGCTACAGAAGAGGCAGAACGTCTCATGCTGCTGTCATGCTGAAATGTGAATTTTTACTTCACGCCTTGCTATTCGCGTCTATTGCGAGAGTGGCATGAATCCCAGATGTGGGTATAATTTGACCGACTTCCTTGCTGACCTTAGTCCAAGCTTCTTTTTTAAATGGTCTATGTAAATAAAACTCTTAGTGTCATAGAGCTCCGGGTGTGAAAACACAGAGGTAATAGTTTTTCCTCCATTGGGAACCATTGGAAGTCTGGCTGGACCCTGATTGGTTTTCGTGTCATTGACTGAGGCAAAGTTTTCGCCAAAGTTAACCAAAGTTGAGCGAATGGAGCAAATGACGTGGAAATGCACTGGGCTATTCATACCATTAGTGCCCAGCGAACAAGAAATCTCTCTGTGAATGATAAAAACTTAATCAGTACAGTACGGTACATGCACACCTTTATATAAAATCCTACACTAATCTCTAAGTTTCATGTTCTGATCATTTGAAAATAATGGTACCAGTCAATCTGGCATCCCTTTAAACGTATGTGCTGTGTTTTAGCTTCTATTGTCCTCTAAATGGGAATATAATTTATGAAATTGACATCATGTTCTATAAAAGAAGACCTCAAAACTAGCAAATGAGGCCTTAACTCTTTAAAAAAAAATTTTTACTGACAGAATAAATCAAGTAAGAGTTAAAGGTTTTCTTTCTCAGAGACTTCAAATGGAGACTTTTTTGCAACCAATGGCTTTACCACCCGTTGGCTACTGTAACTACGTCTGTCATACTTCCTGTGTATCACTTTTTATATACATTCTAAGGTGTAGCAATCCAGTCCATACATGTTTAATTTCTCTTTTAAATAAATGGCTGCACTAATCTATTAAAAAACACAACAATGCTCATGCAAATGCTCGTAATTTTTGTTTGCATCAAAGTAATATAGACCATTTAATGGAAGCTATACAAAAAAGAGAGAGATGAAAGTGAATGTAAAAAAGAGAAGTGCTAAGCAGCAGACTTATGTTCAGACTGTAGGTGAGAAAAGGACAGAAGATAAATGACAGTGCACAATGATTTGAAATAGTCTGGGTGGGAGGTGAGGAATGAATGTCTGCCTCTCCTCATTTTGAAATGTGAGAGGCCTTTGAAAGAGACAGAGAAGTTGTGAAACCCTTGCATACCTGAAATGTCTGTTTTTCATCTCCAGTTTCTTCGTTTTCTATAAAAGTTGATAGCTTCACCTGAGTTCACACAGTTTTTGGAGCTATTCACTGAATATTAAGGGCAAACAACATGGGCTATTTATGCTTTTGAGTACAATTCTCCTGCAGCTTTATTAGAGTGGATCAGCTGTCAGATGAAGCTATATTGTTGATGATAAAACATAGCATAGAGCAGCGAAGCAGAGGTGGACTGCATAAGCAGAGGAGGTGGACAGAGCTGTAACAGAATGTAACTACCACAGGGAGCTGTTATATTAAGCGGTGACAAATAAATGACAACAGAGTGGAGTGAAGTGGCCCAGAGGAGACCTGTAGTGGCTTCACTCACTTACTTATTCACCCACTTTGACTGCAATTATATAAGTTCTCATAAACAAATGCAAAAACACACATATACCTGTACATAAAATGCTGATGAAGACAGAAATTTCTGCTGTCACTGGAAATAAACACCAGTGTCAGTATTTGTTTACAGACAAAGATGCTCTGTCACATAGTTGAATATTCACAATCAATTGTGTGCTCAAGCATTTTGTGTGTATGTGTACCATTTTCCCATTATGCTTTGTAAAGATGTGTGCATCCGTGTGTGTATGTGGGGACGTGGGGGAGGCAGAAGGGGAGGAGGGACGGTTTAGCGGACAGTTTGTGCTTCTGTGAGCGGCTCTGGCATCATCAACATAACGAGCGGGCTGAAGTCTGTGGAGGGTGAAAAAAGCAATTTACTCGCCCTCAGCTGAGGGGATTCAACACCACCGTTAATTATCTGTGTGAATATGGACATGTATGCAAGCATGGAGTATGCATATTCATCAGCATGCTGTATGTACAGTGTTTACATATGTGCAAGTGAGGGTGCTCACATGAGAAGATTTGTGTGTTGATGTATATTTGAACGTGTGGATACGTGCAGCATCCATTTCCTCCTGCACAGTCTCACTCATTGTTGAAGAATGTGGAAAGGGTCACACCATATCGTTACACATCAAGCCCTCTAAGGCCAGATGCTGCTTTTTTATGTGCACAGTCGTCATCATTACTGTCTCTCTCAGTCTCTCTCCTTCCCACACACACACACAGATTTGCACAGCTATCCCTTTAAGGACTTGACTTCCACTCATTTGGACAGCCTAAATAAAGTGTCCCTAAACTTAACTATACCCAGTTAATATGTAACCCTAACCTTAACCTAACCACAATTATAAACATACCCTTAAACCTGTATAAACTGGTTCTAACAAGGTCAAGGTCAAACACATACACACTCTCTGCACCAAAGCAAAGACCTTCTCAGACAGAAAAATCTAAAGAGAAAGCAACGAGAGAGAGATAAATGGTAGGATGGAAAGAGAGTCAACCTGTTGATCCTCTTAGATGTGAGTTAACATTACAATTGTACAGGTATGCTTCATGCTCTGGTGACACACAAACACACACGCCATCCCTGTGTGCTGGTTTGTGCAGCCATGGCTTGTCGTTTGCAGAATGACAGAGTAACACTTTATCACCAGGAGAGCAAGGGAAATGGGACTCTGGTGGGGATAAGAGTTTGACTCCTCCACTTGTTATTTTCACTCTCGAGTGCACACACTCACTGTTGCAGGACACTTTTTTTGGGCATTGCATAGACTTGCATTGATTTTCTGTAGCTTTTCCTCACGTATATAGACAGAGCAGAGGTCCCCAAACACACACACACATATATATATGCATACTGT